>CM062807.1:289972614-290214115 GCA_031772625.1 Pinus tabuliformis | reverse complement strand
CTCATGGCTCATCTAGGAAGCCATAGCCATTAGTTGTAAGTCTCCCAATGTCGCATTTGGATCCCATAAATTCATGTCAGGAAGTGTCATGCTGTGTAGGTAAAATTCTACTAGCCTTGCTTATCTTTGCTGAACTATGATCGCATAAATCCATAAACTAACCATAATCTTGAAATGGGATTGTGCCCCTCAGAGTTTGAAATACATTGATGTCTGTCTTTTTTCTTTTTCCCTTTTGCTTAGCTGGTGTGCTTAATGCAGCAAGCACAGCTGCTGCTTCCCTTGCCAGTGTTTCAGATATTTCCTCTGCTATTTTTCTTCTTCACCCTCTACAGTTTTACCTGTGTCTGCTGTTCTGCTTTGGTTTCTACTATCTCAGTGGTGTTTCTCCTTGTCCTCTGAGCTTCTTTCTGCCTTTCCCGTGGCAATTTTTTTTTCTGAGCTTTTCTTGGGCTTCTCTTCTCTGCTTTTGATGCTGCTTCCTTCTCTGCCTTAGGTTCAATTGTGGCTGTGTCCTTTTCCTCTTCTTCTCTCTGTTTTTCCTCTTTTTCTTCTTCTATTTGAATATTTTGTGCCTCCTCATGAATTTCCTTTTCAAGTTCCTCTGTTTGCTCCTCCTCTTCACTACCAGATGGGCTAAGGTCATCAGTAAGAGTTTTGATGTCGTCTCCTCTAGACAAGTTCCAGAAAATTTCCCAAGCTATAGGGATGGTGTATGTGTGTAGGGCATCTTCTACCAACAATTTGATGAGCCCATGGTGGGTCAGTTGGTCTGGAACCCCTACATTTGACTTGGTGCCACATTCTATCAAATATTGGAGGAGGAAATATGGGAGACTGAGTTTTCTAACTGTAGGTAGGTCCATCCCATATATCAATTCATGCAATAACCTGAAGTGATAACCATAAACTATACTAAATCTTCCCTCAGAAGAGATATATTTCATGATCTAGTAGCTGACCTCACCCCGTGGATGAGGTAGACTTGTCCTTCTGATCCCATTCTTATCCTCTACAGGACGTTCCTCAGGTTGAAAGAAATGTCTTTTTAGCAACTTTTCCTAGTGGTTTTTCCTCTTTACTCCAAGGGAGCCCAAGTGGGAGACCTATGATTTTGCTGATAAAATTTGGTGTAAACTCTAGGGTCATACCCCTGAAATTGACTGTAGCATGTGTTTTTGAATGGGGTCTTAAGGACATTAAAAATTGCTCGGTCACCTCTTCATCATATCCATGAATTCTCTCAAAGAAAGACATCCAGTTTGCCCTGGTGAAGAGGGCCACCACTTTGGGGTGCTCATGCAATTTTTAGGAGTTCAAAGGCTCCTTTCTCATAAAACCTCCTGGCATGGTGACTTCTAAAAATGTTCAGGTGAGGGAGAAGGCAATAACTTTCGAAACCAAAAATAGAGGGATAGCTGAGTTTCGTTTTTTTCTAAAACCAGAGAGGGAATTTCTCATGTTCTTCTTTTTTCACAACATCAATTTGCAATTTTTCCCTCCTTTCAACCTGGTTTTCAACCTGAATTTACTTCTCAACTTTTGGAAGAAATCAATACTTTGACAGAACAGAGAATATATAACACAGTGTTTTTTCACAAAGTAGAAAGACTTGCAAATTCAGTTTTTTTACACAGGCTTGGTTTCTATGGTTGCATCCTTTTTTTTTTCTTTTTTCTTTTTTACAGAAGAATACGAGGAAGAAAAAGATAGATTTTAAGTGCAGAAAAGAAAATGGAGAGACTGTATAGAACTCAGAAAAACACAGGCAGAGTTTTGTGCTTACGTTCCTTTCCTTTTTCAATCCCAATACTTCGCTTCTATTCCACCACCTTGTATGCATATATCACATGCAGAGTGGGTTTCTGAGCCTACCTATTTTCGAGCTTGAATTTGGAAAAAGTTCCGAATTTTTCCTTTGCAGAGTTGCTCTCTGGTCTTCCTATAGAAAAGCTCCTGTAGACGGTGTTCCTGCTCCTGTAGAATGCAATAGTGCTCCTGTAGAGCCCGATAGGTGGGAGGGTTTTGAAAAACTGGTAGAAAACGATTGGTTCACTATTCTGAAGGTGGTAGGTGAGTGCTGCAGTCAAGAACTCGTCGATGCAAATGAAAACAAAAGGTGGTGGAGGCTTAGATCGCCCTGTACTTAAGCTAATGGCATGATCTGCGGTGACGAGGTGAGGTGGCAAGATGGGTACGTTATCCCCATCCGGACCGTTGGTCCTACTCCAGTGCCATTATGGTATTTCATGTCGCCTGGCCACCATCACTTCCATTATTCTCGTTATACGCCGCCACCACTACCGGTTTTGAGTTTTTTCTTCTTGAGTTAATGGGCCACATGTGCTAACTGCGTATCTGAACTGCTGTTTGAATGGGACGAAGCTTGTTTGAACTCAACGAGGGTGATTTGAACTGAGTGAGGGTGGTTCGAACTAAATGAGGGTGACTCGAACTAAACGAGGGTGGCCAGTTAGCTGGCCACTGATTTCATTTGATCACGACCATCTCAATGGTTCATGCAGTTCCTAAATAATATTCATGCAACAGAGGAATAGGTTTAGCCACTTACTTGTTAGTCACTGCTGTGCTCTACATGCTCAGACTTTGGCACTTCATTTTCTCATTGCTACTGTTGTTGGTGCTCTGCATGCTTGGACTTTGGCTTATGCTAGTGATTTTTCGATCAGGCTCTGCTCCTTGCATGTTGCATACATCTTGGCTGCACTGACCCTGTCTCTAGAGCTTGTTTTTTAAAGGGATCAGCTGCTACAGGAATCCTGCAGGATTTCCTGTAGCTGCTTCTCCCTCTGAAATTTCAGGCTGATGCTTGAGCAGGGGCTAAAGAGATAGCTGAAGAAGGTTCTGAATGAAAGGAAGAACAGCTGGAAGGCATTAGGTAAGAACAAGTGAAGAATGATGTGGTTTTATTCATTATATATATATATATATATCTATATATATATATATATATATATATATATATTAAACAAAAGAAACAGAATTCTGTGTTTTTTTGTGTGTAGGGAAGAAAAAGCGAGTGGAAATGTGGGTGTGCAGGGATGGAATGGAGAATTAGGAGGATGGATGGTGGCAGGGAGGTCCACAGGCCTTCTGAACAAATTTCTAGCCCTCGGATTCTTTTCTAAACTCGATTTTGATCTCTCTGTGATTTCTACAAGAGCCTCCTGTAGAATATACAAAGTTTCTTGTAGGATGCGAAATCTTCAGAGCAAGTGAAACCAAGGCCTAGGAAAAGATAATGGTGATGGAAGAATGGACTGGGAAGGGTGTATGCAGCCTAGCCATGTCCTTTTTTCCCTCTGTGACCCTCCTGCAATCTGCAATGCTTTCAAAAGAAGTTAGTCTTTTCCATTTTTTTCTTTTTTTATGTTTTTTTCTTCTTTTTTTGTTATGAGACAACTGGGGTGCCTCCAAGAGGTTTTCACCCTGACTCTCACTACCTGCCCTGGGTGCCTCCAAGAGGTTTTCACCCAGGGATCTTTTATTCTTTTTTTTTTGTTTTTTCTCTCTAGTTTTTTTTTTTTAATTTTTTTTTTTAATTTTTTAGGGTGTGGGTGGAGTGGAGACAAGGACCTGCTCCACTACCAACACTGTTTTACCTAGATTCTCAATGAACTCCTACTGGAAAGGGGCTTCCTGTAGATCTTCAACCTATGCCCATTGACAAGCATGGGGATGGCTTCTTCATCAATGGTCTGGATCAGGACTGAAACATTGTCATTGCATTTTTCTACTGTGTATGGTCCCAGCCATCTTGTCCTCAGTTTTCCCTTGAAATCTTTATATCTTGAATCATACAACAGTGCCCAATCTCCTTCTTGGAATTGTTTTTCTTTGAGGTGTCTGTCATACTATATTTTTCTTTGAAGTTGGACTACCTCTGGTGGAGAAGGGCCTGCAATCTCTGTTTAGCCAATCCATTTAGCTAAAGTAACCTTTCCTTTTGTGCATGGCTGAGATCTAGGTTTAGATGAGCTGCCATCCTCAATGTGTTATATTCAAATTCTATTGATAGCAAAGCCTTCTTCCCGTAGACCAGCTCATAGCGTGTGAACCCTGTGGTGTTATAGGCCCAGGTGGCCTCAACCAATTGATCTGCCCAATTTTTTCTGCTGCTACTCACTACCTTAGTCAAAATCCCCTCCAAAGCTCTATTAGTGACTTCCACATGGCCATTTTCTTGCTGATGATAAGGGGTGGAAGTTTTGTGCTTAATCTTGTGATGTGTGAGTAGGTCTTCAATCAGATTGGAGGTAAACTGACTCCCTTGATCTATAACTAATTCTCTTAGATAGCCAAACTTGTAAAAGATATTTTCCCTCAAATACTCAACTACTTTTTCTTCTGTTGCTACTTTGATCGCTTTTGTTTCTGCCCATTTTGTCAGATAATTAGTACACACAATGATGTAGGATTTATGTTTTGAAGGAGGGTTGATAGGACCCACAAAGTCCATGCCCCGCTTCTCAAATGGCTCGAAAGTCACTTGAGGTTGTAGGGGCATCTCATCCCTTGGAGTAAGTTTCCCCATCCTTTGACATCGGTCACATTGGCTAATATATCTCCTGACATCTTGATGAAGAGCGGGCCAATAGTAACCTGCTTGTAGAATTTTGAAGGCAGTTCTCTTTGCTACAAAGTGGCCCCCACATTGCCCATCATGACAGGTTAGGAGGATGTCAAAAACTTCCTCCTCCCTGACACATTGCCTCAAAATCTGATCTGGGCCAAGTTTAAAAAGATCACCCCCTATCCAGTTGAATGGGGCACTCTCCCTCACGATCTTTCTCTTCTCTTTTGAGGACAGGTGTGGTGGAAACTGTGCTGAAACCAAATAATTTGCTATATCAGCAAACCATGGAGAGAGTACTAAAATATCGAATAGGTGTTCATTTGGAATTTGATCATCCACCATTTCTTCTTCCCCTGAAGGCAGATCTAGTCTAGATAGAAAATTAGCAACAACATTTTCCTTACTCGGCTTATCAACAATGATCAAATCAAATTGCTGCAATAAAAGCAAACATATAATGATACGAGCATTTACATCTGTTTTACTCATAAAATACCTAATTTCAGCATGATCAGTGTGTACTAATGTTTGATAGTCGATGATGTAGTGTTTGAACTTATTTAGGGAATGGACTACAGCTAGGAGCTCCTTTTTGGTTACAGTGTAGTTTAGTTCTGCCTTGGACAGGTTTTTACTGACAAAATATATGGCATAAGGCAGCTTCTCCTAACCTTGCCCTAAGGCTACTCCTATTGCTTTTTTCGAGGCATCTGTGTGAATTTGGAAAGGTAGGACCCAGTTTGGACCTCTCAAAATTGTGGTAGTTATCAGTTTACCTTTCAAGGTATCCAGAGCCTCTTGACAGTTGTGAGCCCATATGAACTTAGCATCTTTTCCCAAAAGGCCAAACAATGGAGAGGCTAGCTTACTAAAATCCTTAATGAATCTTCTATAATCCCTGCTAAGCCTAGGAAACTCCGAACATCTCTTACCGTTTGAGGAGGTGGGACCCTTTGGATGATATCAATCTTGTTGGGATCCACCTGTAACCCTTGCTGAGAAATTGTATGACCTAGCATGGTCCCTTTAGTCATCAGGAATTCGCATTTTTCAGGGCTAAGGGATAGGTTCATTTCAATTCATTTGGCTAAGACTTTTCCCAAGTTAGTCAGAGCTTCCTAGAAGTTAGAACCATAAGGGGTAAAGTCATCCATATAGATTTCTACTGAATCATGAACCAGTTCAGCAAATATGCTCAGTACTGCTCTCTGGAAAGTGGCGGGAGCATTGCACAACCCAAAAGGAAGGACCTGGTATGCAAAAGTACCCCAAGGACAAGTGAAAGTGGTCTTATCTTGGTCTTCCAGGCTGATTTGGATTTGGTTGTACCCGCTAAACCCATCTAGGAAGGAGAAGAGCTTCTTCCTTGCCAAGCCATCTAACACTTGGTCTATGAAAGGCAAAGGAAAATGTTCCTTCTTGGTGGCCTTGTTCAGTTCCTGATAGTCTACAAAATTCTCCACTTCTCGTTTTTCTTTGGCACTAGCACCAAAGGAGAGACCCATTCGCTGTCAGAGATGGGGTAGATGAATCTTGCATCCAACGACTTTTGCAGTTCTTCTTTGACAATGTCCTTAAGGGATAGATTCATCCTCCTTTGAGGCTGCTTGACTGGTTTACAATCTTCTTTAATGTAAATATGATGAGTACAGACTGAAGGGTGGACTCCCTTCATCTCCTTATAGCTCCAAGAAAAAGCATCCAAGTGGTTTTCCAATAAGTTACACAGTTATTTCTCCTGAGAGGTGGATAGGGATGAGTTGATACTCATGGTTCTTTCTCGGCCAAATTCCACATTCTTCACTCGGAGAGAGGTCAGATCAACCACACAAAGATCAACTACAGGATTGGCCTGGGTTTCTTCCACCAACTCTTCTAATGGAACACAGTAGGGGGTGGATTCTGAATCAAGGTTTCAATAAGGTCATCCTCAATTTGTGGGCTCCCAATGGTAGCCTCTATTGTAAACAATGGTGCAGAATATACTTCATCCTTATCTTCCTCCTCCAAATAGAGGGGTAGATCATGTTCTAATAGAGGTTGGGCAGGAGGATATAGGACTAGTGTTTGGACATATGCCCATTCTTGATTGTCAGGTTCCCAGCTCAACAACTAATGTAGGCATCTGTAGTAGCCAACCAAGGTCTTCCAAGGATTAAAGGATAACTGGTGAGCTTTGCCTTCGGCTGGAGAACCAGGAATTTAGCAGGATACTCCCAGGAGTCAATAGAGACCATTACATTTTCCACAATCCCCTCAGGGGTCATGGTGGAGCGGTCTTCTAACTGCAGTACTGTTGAGGTCTTTCTCAGGGAACCCTGAAGGTTGAGTTTGAGCATAGTGTCCCTAGTCATCACATTAATGGTAGCCCCTAGATCAATCAAGGTATGGGGTATTACGGTGCCATTGATGTGGACATCAACTATAGGACTCCCAGGGTCTAGATATTTCAGACACATTACTTGCCCCAACATCAGGTCAGACAGTTGCCCTATGACATTGATAGTTGGGGCATCTCTCTTGCGCCTGCCTAGGTGCCTAAAGCACTTCTCCTTGATCATCTTGTTGTATATAGGCACATCCTTTATGGCTTGGAGAAGTGGTATCTTTACACATAAATGTTTCAATTCTCCCAGAAGTTCAGTTTCTTCTAGGGTCGGTTGTGTGGTTCTAGTTAGTCTCTCAGGAAAGGGTGGAGTGACTTTTGGTTCACTTTCTTGTTTTTCTTCCTCATCCTCCCTAGGAGGAGGTTGGCTATTTGGGAGAACCTTCCCGGATCATACGTTAATCTCCTAAATCTCCACAGCATAGGTCGGGCATGATGTTTCTCCACTATATACTTGTTGGGCCTGTCTGTTGTTGGGGTTCGGGTTCTGTTGAGCAGGTATTTGGGGTTGTCTTGGTGGACCAGGAGGTAATGGTTGTGGTTGAGCAGGTGGTGGAGGAAAAAGAGCGAGAGGAGAGTTGTACTGGAGCCTCCACCCCTGATTAGGTGCATTCCACTGAGGCTGTGGTTGAGCATAAGGGTGAAATGAATGAGCAACTGGAGGAGCCTAGTATTGAGGAGGATAAGACCAAGGAGGGGGTGTGTACCAGGAAGGATGAGCAGGGGGACCCCAAGAAGGAATGGAAGTGGCTTGATTGGGGTTGTAATAGGTTTGGGAGGTCCCTTGCATTCCCTGCTAGTAAGTTCTGGGTCCATGTGGCCTCCTTTGGTTCATGAAATAGAGTGGTTCAGTGGCTCCTTCAGCCCCCTAATATGCAGCTTTGATTCCAAGCAAGGAAGGGCACTAATTCGTAGGATGGTCTTCTTCACAGAGTACACACACTTCTATAGAGTGCAATGGACATTCGTTCCTAGGATGCTTTCAAGTACACCTGGGAAAAAATATGGCCAAAGCCCTCTCAGCTTCCTCTTGTTTCATTTTGATATGCAAGGTATCTATTTGCATGGCAAGAGTACTACACCTCGCTCTTGAAATCTTCCAGCCGATTCTCAAGTTCGTTTCTAAGGGATGAACTAGATGAGGATGTACTAGCTAAAGGTTGACTTCCCCTACCTCTCTTTCTAGCTGACCTGGAATGGTTTCTAAACACATTCTTTATATCATCATAAGGTAGTTGGTAGTTGTCTCCCCTAGCCATCAAATGGAGGGTATATAGAAGGTCTTCAGGGACTCCTCTGAGCAGAACCAACTTCAAAGATTCGGGGTCAAGTGTGGACCTAACCCTTTTATAACTAAATTGAAACCTTTCTTCATAGCCTTCTAAAGATTCATCACTTCCCATGGTCATTCGAAAGATTTCTTCCTTGATATCCTTTGACCTACAGTAGTCTCAGTATTTGTTGTTA
Source organism: Pinus tabuliformis (assembly GCA_031772625.1). Classification (NCBI taxonomy): domain Eukaryota; kingdom Viridiplantae; phylum Streptophyta; class Pinopsida; order Pinales; family Pinaceae; genus Pinus; species Pinus tabuliformis. Next base: position 290,205,665 of record CM062807.1, on the reverse strand, counting down.
AAGGCTTACTGCATCTGAGCCCAAATTGTGATACTATTTCCAGGTGACCCCATGAACCAGCGCAAGGCTGCATCCTTGAGGGTAGAAGGAAACAGTTTCAACTTCTGCTCATCTTCTGCATAGTCATAGGTTCGACAGAGAACAACAAATTCAAACAAGAAGGTATCAGGATCTTCGGTAGTCAATCCATGGAAGTGAGGTAAGGCTGAAGGACTTATGTTTTTCATTTTTGTGTCCCCATTGGTCTCTCGGATAGGAAAGGCACCTTCTATTCTTTCCCCATTTCCTCTAATGTTTCTGTTTTCAGCCATGGTCCTAGGAGGAATTGTTTCTTGCTCTTCTTTTGTTATAGGATCTTCATATATCTCTGGAGGTTCACCTATAGGTTCTTCTGGATCACTGCCACCAAAGAAGAGAGAAGGGTGACTGAGTGACGTCGTGGGGGTGTTGGGTAGGAATTTTCCTGAATTGTCTCTATTCTTACGAGGCATGAAATGAAATTTCTTTTTTGGGTGTTTTTTTGTTCTTTTTTTCTGCTTGTACCTACAAAATTGAAATGGATTGAACAACAACTTGCAACTAACTAAAATGAATCTTGCTAAAATGAAAATTTCAGAACTGGAATGAAATCAGGAAATGTCTAATCTATGTTTGCTGAAATGAAATTGCAGAATTGAAATGAAAGCAGGAAATGTCTAGTCTACGCTTGCTGAAATGAAATTGCAGAATTGAAATGAAAGCAGGAAATGTCTAGTCTACGCTTGCGGAAATGGAATTGTAGAATTGAAATGAAAGCATGAAAGGCCTAATCTACACTTGCAGAAATGGAATTGTAGAATTGAAATGAAAGCAGGAAATTCCTAATCTACTTTTGCAGAATTGAAATGAAACAACTACTCTACTTTTGCTGAAATAAACTACTTAGCAGAATGTTGCAGTAGAAAATAGAAGAAAAGCAGTAATCACAAAATACTCTGATTCTTCCTTGGCAGCGGCACCAAAAAGAGTGGTGAGCTCTAGTATTGAAACAATAATGTTGCAACTCCTGGGGCCTCCTTCTTTACTTTTATCAACCCGGTAGTTCGTAACAAACTTGGAAGCGACGGTGCTGTATGCACAAGTACTAGCTCTTACTGCAGGCTGTCACTTGATCAGCTGGTACAAGTTCACTAGGAGCTTTAGCAAACTTCTATGGGTTCTCAGAAAAAGCTTTAACTGTGATGAAAGGAAACTAACTCTACAAGGGCTATTCTACTTGTAGAAAGAGAAGGAAAACTGAAATGAAACCTAAACTCTAGCAAACCCTAATTGTGCAAGAAAAGAGATGGAAACTACTGAAATGGGTGCCATTGATTACTGAAAAGGAAAATTTTCATTTATTCAAGCTACTTCTGAAGATAAATGAGAAGAAATCATCTTTTTGCACTTTTGAGTATTTTTATGTGGAATTATTATGTTTATGATTTGATTGGTTGTGACTGTGCAAAGATTTGGTGGCAAACGAAGATGGAGTTGGCTTTTGCAGATGGTGAGGAAGGTATGGAGAGGTACTAATAAGCCCCTAGTACCCTTCTGAAGACTTCCATTACAATTAGACTTCGAAAAATCACTCGCAGGAAGTTCTACAAGAGGCTGCAGGGTATCTATAGGAGGTTATACCTAGAGGATCTACAGGAGGAGGCTGAAAGTGGTTTTTGGAGGTTTGAAGGTGGAAAAATGATGGGAAAGGGGAAATGAAGGCTGGATGAAGGTGTTGAGGGGTCTATAACTTGTCAAGGAATATCAGGGACGAAGGAGATGGCTAGATTTGTTAAAAGGGCAAAAAAGTAACTTTATGGAAAAACATAGAAATTGGGGCAGATTGGCGAAATGTGGCAAATGAGTGGGAAAATATTGGAGAAGTGAGTTGGTGTTGGATGTTTAATGGAGGGATGATGAGCTGGAATGTTCTACAAGAGAGCTGCACACTTCTCAAAACTGACCAAAGCACGAACCGAAAAATAGAGTTTTGTCTATGTTAACCTAAATTTTGACCTAAAACCAGAAAAATGTTGAACAAAACTTTATGAACAGAAAATTATGCAAGAAAACCATGGTAAATGAACAAGAAATGATCTAAGCATGTGAATCCAAACTAATATCAACTTCTCCAACTCGAAATATCACACTAACAGTTGCATTGGAAGAGCAAAAACTATGTTTTTGGGTGGCAGCAGTAGTGCCTTGACCTCAAATCATGGTCCCAAGGAGGGAGAAAGGAGATCAAGACCTACTGGTAGCCTTTTTGGATCTTTTTCTGTTACTGCAACAAACTACTGAAGCAACTTTAAGCAAAAACAACTATTCTAATCATCAAAAGCAATCTAATCCAATGAAGTAAAATGAGTATATGCAACAGAAATTAACTCATGAATGGCAACAAAAACATATAAGTACACAAAGGAGGTGCTGGGAAACTTGGGTTGGGCCCTAACCGAAGAGCTTCAACCCTCTAGAAGAAAAATCAGTGCTGGCTCAAAACTTCATTCATCTTCATTATCAAAGATAGTAGTTACATCACATAAAAGTTGTCTAAAAAAGAGCTCGAAAATGAGCTGAGTACAATGCTACACCATATTTCAAAAATAGACTAAGAAATAGCTAACCTACTGAGGCTTGAAGCCTTCTTATTTATGCAAATAGGGATTCCCAACAGTCCTCCTAAACTTAAGGAACTTGGCTGACTAGAATTGAAGATAACAACAGCCCTACTTGACTTGCTCGGCTGCCCCTTTGAATCATCAATGTGGGCCTATGTACTCTGAGCTGCTAATGGAGAATTTGAGGAAGGGGTCATTAATGAAGAATACACCTCCTCCTTGTTTCCTCGAGTTTGGCTGCCATATGCTCATGATTTCCTTATCTTTGTCCAAAATTGTCCCAAAAATCTGTAATAAACATTCATTAGACTTCATGGAAAAGTGATTATCCCCATTCACTCTATTGACATAAATATATTCAAAAACATGCAAAAAACTATTGATAATGGTAGATTAAATGCAAATAATAGGCAGAAGGAGCCAATATAGTTACCCATTTCTAGGGCTCATCACTTCGCTGCTCCCTGACGATATTAGTTTTGAGGGACCGCACTTGGGGCAGGTTCCTGTGTTGAAATTTGAACATTGGGACCTCGCAGACCACGAGAAGTTCCCGCATTTAGCGACTGATCAGCTAATGCTCCAGAGGATCGACATGACTAGTGGAACAATTCAATTGGAGCCACGGAAATGGCTCAAGGGTGTAGAGAAAGTAGGGTTGCTAAACCTGCTCTAGGTGCCGCATTACCACCGTGCCCCAGTGACTGTCTTCGTCATCAGGCAACTGCTTTTCTTGGTGCATGATGGGTGCTTGTTGCTAGAGGAGCCCATCCCCATCATAGACCATCTGATTCACTGAATTACACACCTACCTTACTCAGGAGAGGATCCAACTAACATTTCAAAGGGAAAAGGTGGCGAGTTGGCCCTCGCAGAGGCAATGAAAAAGAAGTTTATGTTGGAGAAGAAGAGGAGAGGGTATGCCATCTCCAACATCAACAACCCTACAGTCAAGGTCACGACACAAATATTGGCAAAGAAGGTGATGCGGAAGTGTCACGCGGATGAGGTGCCCGCACTAGTTGTTGCAATAGTAGCTCAATGTGCAGAAGGAGTCCAGTTCAACTGGGTGAACTACTTATGCAGTGAGTTCCTTGCGAACTTTCGCGAGGCTAAGGATCAGGGAAAAACGTTTCATTACGTGTGGCTCTTGTTGTCGATCATACTGGTGGCATGGGAGTTGCCTGAGGATAGCCAATTCCCCTCGACCGTGCCATGCCTTCCAGAGGCACCGAAGTATGCTTCACTGTGGGCGACCAAGGATGCACAATGGATAAGAGAAAGCAAGATATTTTTGGTGCTAATGGATATGAATATTTGAATGGGGATCAATTGCAAGTTGCAGTTGTCGCCCACAGTATACAATAGTTTACAGAGGTTTGTAGAGTTCAAAGCCGATTTTCACCATGTCTTCATCAGGGCGCAGAAGGACCCTACAAATACGTGGCATGACCTATCATTCTTGGTGAACGATGATGTCATTTTTGCAGTCCTTGAGTCTTGGCCGCCGAAGTGGTGAACTCCAGCTGGCTCCGCAGTGGAAACGGACAAGTTCATTGCGTAGCGCAAGAAGGAAGAGGCAAAACTTCGGGTGGCGAAGCTGGTGGAAATGCGCAAGAAGGAAGAAGCAGCGGCTAAGGCCCAGGCAGCGCGCGATGCTATGAAGCTAGGGGGACAATAGAAAACATGAGAAGAAGAGTGTGAAGGACATAAGTCACCTTTGCTCGAACTAGAGGATAGACACAGAACAGGATGGCGCGGAACCGCAAACGACATCCACCTAACTCAAGCGTCCATGACCACGAGAGAAAACAGTGCCATAGAAGAAGACAAAACCATCAAAGACTTATTTTGACCCAATCACCCTCACTAGGGGGGATTTACATGATATCGACGAAACGGTGGGGGATGTCACCATGGAGACCCTCCAACAATTTGAAGAACAACAGCAGAAGGTGTTGGGGTCTCTTCGAAAAAAGTTGCAGGAGTTGTAGGTTAGCGCTCCACAGGCTGGCACAGTGTCCACTAGCCTCGCAGTCGGCACTTTAGCTGCCAAAGAAATGTTGCGCACAAGGGTGACCAATACGATAGTGCTACCAGATGGAGAACTCATTATAGAGAATGAGGGCGACAGGCCTATGGTCAGCAGTTTGAAAGGGGTTGGATTAAACATGGTTGCGCTCCCTTGTGAGATGCTCTATCTCTTGCAGGATGGAGTCGCTGCAGAACTTCGGCCAGGGAGAGTCGCGCTCTACAGGTCATGAGCGAGCAACACATCAACATTGAGCAGTTGGGCCTGCAGCGCAACGAGGTAGTGGAGCAGAAAAAATAGATAATGCAGGTTGTAGAGGAAGCCTGCTAGATGGTCCTAGAGTTGGTCATTCAAGCAAAGGAACCGGTAGAGGTGTGCATCCATAAATTAGCTACAGGGGTGCTAGACGCAAGAGCAGAGATGGCTAGGATTCAGCTGGAGTTGAACCTGCAGATCGTAGAACTGCAGTTGAAGGCTTAGCCTTCAACCCTACCGGAGGCTAGAGATCAGCGTACCACTGCGGTTATGACAACGATCGCGGCGATTGACAGTGTAGTGACAGATTGCATGCAGATCTTCGAACAGTCATTCGAGGTCCTAACCACCCTAGAGGAGCACCCGAATGTAGAGCACCTAGAGACAGAGGCCCATGAGCTAAAACAGAGGTACGACGAGGTAAAAGGGACCATGTAGATGGTTTCCCTTACACAAAGGCTTGCATGGATGTAGCAGGCAAAGGCACTCCAAGAACAGGTGGATGTCGCTCAACACAAAGAAGTGGTCTTGAAAGTGCACATACAACCATGGATCGATGAGGCTTATGCAATTACAACCTCCATTGAAGCAAATTTCATGCAACTGCAAGTAACTCAACAAAGGATTCATGGTAGGAGTTCAGCAACAGCAGTCACCAAACAACACGTGGAAGAAGTCCAGCAGGCGGCTGCTCAGTGCATTACCAAAGTTGCATCGATTCAAATAGAGATGGGAGGTCTTCCCGCTAAGGTCTCCGCACGTGCAGATTGACTCGAGGGCGAGTCATGATGTTTTTGTTGGGGGCCTGTTGGGCGTGGGATCCCCTAAGGGCAGTTTTGGGGCTTAGAGCCCATATTTTGGTCCAATTTTGTAATTCCAATGTAAAGACTCCTCATTTTGTGGATGCGGAACGTGTAGATGTTAAAGAGTCATATGGTTGTCCACCCTTATTTTGATAATGTAATGTCGGCTGTAGAAGATCTACCCATGGTCCGTGGACCATGGGATTGTATAAATAGAGCTAAGCTCTAAGTAGTTAGAGGCATCAATAATGGATTAAGATCAAACATGTATGCGAGATAGCTCTAAAGTAGAAGTCTAAGTTTTGGGTCATAGTGTAGGTAGAGGCTCTGCAGCTGAGTGCGTAGAGGCCTAGAAGTTCGCAGCTGAGTGCACGGACCCCTGTAGCTGAGTGCACAGGGCGAGTTGAGTCTGTAATTATTTGGAAGTATTAATAAAGAGAAGTATTCTATCATTTTTGCGTCTTTATTTCCTGTTTATGCATCTATTATATTGGGTATGAATTTCACTTCTAATGCTTATATGATGTGCAAATGTGTATAATTATATTGGTTAAGTGAATGCAAGTAAGAACATCTGTTTACGCAAAGCTAACTAAGACCTGTTAATAAGATAAGTAAGATACTTAGCCTAGTCTAGGAAATAGTGCAGTTCGCTACCCTAGCAGCGCGAAAGGACTTCAGCCCCTGGTTAGGGCTGCACGAAAGCCGATTGTGACACTTCACGAAGGTACTGAAGGGTAGAGAAGAGGGATAAGTAACCTGCGCGAAGGCAGGAATAGTTGGAATAAACCAACATCACAACCATCTCAAGGGTGCGGAAACTTGGTTCCAGCATCCCCCCATACTGCTACATGAGACTTTAGTCCACGCTCTGTGGGCTGATGCCGAAAGGGCCAGTAGTGTAGGTATTTGTTTGGCTAACTAATGCTAAACCTGTGTCAGGCCCCCTCAAGCCAACACTTACCCTTGAATACTATGGAGGATGCTTATCATGCAACATTGGGAGCAGAGGAAACATTGGCTAGAAAGAAACATCAAAAGAGTAGAGGAAGGAGTGTAGCAAGAGGGAAAGAATCTCCTAACAGGGGAAGATTCCATACTACAAGAGACGAAACCAAGAGCTCTAATAGTAAATCTCGTAGAGGAGGAGAATAAAGGGGCATAAGATTTTTCTCAAGAGGCAGAGGCAACAAAAGAGAAGTGAAATGTTACATATGTGGAAAGACAAGCCATATGTCATGGAATTTTCCTGAAAATAGATTAGTAAGTCAAAGAGTAGTGCATGTTGCAGCAGCCAACGATGAGGAAACATAGACAAAGGTAAAAGAGGAGACTCCTGAGTTCGGTGAATCCCTAATGCTAAAGAGGATTTTAACTAAATGAGAAAAGGGGAAGGAAGAGCCAACACAACAAAGGAGCTTGCCAGAATAGTCTACAAGTCCAAGGGAAAATGCTATAAGGTGATCATTGATAGTGGCAACACGAATAATTTGGTACTTGTGGAGATGGTGGAAAAGTTTGGACTGGAAAGGATGGCACACCCCACTCCTTATCGAGTGTATTGGTTGTAGAAGGAGCATCAAATATTGGTCAATGAATGAAGAAAAGTATAGTTCCAAATTGACAGCTACAAGCACGAAGTGTTGTGTGACATCATGACCATGGATGTTTGTCATATTTTATTAGGGAGACCATGGAAATATGACAAGGGAGCTATCCATGATGAAAGGAAGAACACTAACTCTTTTGAGATAAATAACTACAGGAACATGTTGTTATCCCTAGAAGATAAAGGAGTCAAGGAGGAAACTGACCCAAACGTACTCATGATGATTGGGAAGGAGTTGCTGCAGGAAATTAAGAAAGAGGAAGAGGTATAGTTTAATGTAATTGGTAAACCTAAGACTTTCCTTACACATATAAATTTAAATGAGTTTTCTGGTGAAATTAAGTCTCTATTAGATGTGTTTGTTGATGTTATCATAGATGAGTTACTGAATGCCCTGCCACCCGTAAGGAGCATCAGTCATCATATAGACCTAATTACAGGAGCCAGTTTACCCATGCAGTTTACCAGATCATGCCTCGAGAAATTGAAGAAATTAGGAACCAAGTATAGGAGTTATTGGGTAAAGGGTTGATTAGAGAAAGCTTGAGACCTTTTGTTGTGCCAACGGTCTTAAGCCCAAATAAATATAGAGGTTAGAGAATGTGAATTGACTCTAGGCCTATCAACAAGATAACCATCAAGTAAAGATCCGCCTTACCCCACATGGAAGATATTATTAGAGAAATTTTGAGGTAAAAAATGGCCTCAAAACAAAAATGTACAACCAAAATCAACTTTATAAGAACTAACAGGATTCAAGACAATGATTTCAACCATGGGTATGATTAACCATTTTTGAATTAAAAAAATAAAAAATAAAAAAATAAAAATTTCAACTTGTATTTTCAACTTATCTCCCTATAGGTTTACTCAAATTTTGAGTGAGAGCACTCATTGGATGCAAAATTTAATTCCTCATCCAAACATTGTCCATGTTTCATACTTTTGATGGTCCCTAGTACACGAAAAATAGAGAAATACATGAAAAACATGATTGCAGTAACGTTTTTCATGTATTTTTCAATTTTTGTTTAGCAGGGTCCATCAAAAGTATGCAACAAGGGTACTCCTTTGGTGAGGAATTAAGTTCTGCATGCAACAAGTGCTCCTGCTCGAAATATGAGTAAAAATACAGGTAGATAAGTTGAAAATATGAGTTGAAAAAGTAGTTTATTTATTTATTTTTTCCTGCTAAAATTGATGAATTAATCTAATCTTATTTTATTGTTTCCACTATTATTTTATAATATTCCTTAGGAGGCCCATTTTAGACCTTAAAATTTCTCTAATAAATGGATTGTCTTAGTTGTGCTAGATATTTTTGAAAAATAGATTTAAAGAGTTGGTATCATTAGATTATAATGGGAGGGAGATGAGTGGAAGAATGCATTCAAAACCAATGATGGTTTGTACGAATGGTTGGTTATTCCTTTTGGCTTAACCTGATGAGGCTCATCAATAGGTATATCATAAGGGTCACAATGCCATCCTCTAGCTTTAAAATCATATATTTCTCACATTTATTTACAAATTTTGTTATATTATGCTTAGTGTGAGGAGTAAAAGATGTGTTGCTATGTCATGTGGCCTCATATGTATTAAATGTAGGAATTATAGAAATTTTGAGATAATTTGAGTGTAGGAGCTCGGAGTAGACAACAAGGAGAGATTGTAGGAGGTTTTCCACCTCCTTAACTTGTCCTGTCAGTTAAAGATCACCACTCTATCTCTCATCAACTCAAGGTCATTGGAAACCAAGCAGGCTGAGGTCATTGGCAACCAAGCCAATGCAGTTTAAGGAAGATTTAGATCCACCTTTCTTTAGTTTGGGAGACAAACATCTCTATTTTCGGGAGTTGTTGGTAGCTACCCTTTTGTATAAATAAACATGCTAAGGAACTCATTAGTATTTGAATTTTTTTTGTAGCTAAGAGGCTATTGAGCTCAGGCACTTGTGACTACTATTTTTGATGATGTATTTGACATTTCTGGAATGATAATGAGAAGTTTCATTTTTATCCATCACTAACTTAGTCCAGAGGGTTGATGCTCTTGAGTTTGGGCCCAACCCTAGTAGCTTAGGTCCCTCTTACATATTTATACTTCTCTTAGCTTAGAATGTGTGATTATTTGCTGCATTTCAGTAGAGTATAATTCCTCAAAAAGTTTGTGAATGTGGCCTTTATCTCATCTCTCTCATGGGAGCATGATTAAAGGACTCCACCATCACAGCCTAGAAACATTGTGTGATTTCTTGGAAACATCTACATTTGTTATCTTTCTTTACATATGATTGTTGTAGCTTAGAAGTTAATTCATTGCATAGATCAAGTTCTTAGAATCAGTCAAATAGTTTCCAAATTCAACTCATATTTTCCACCATTGATTGTAATATTTTGCAAATGAAAAGAAGAACAAGGGCACATGATGTGTCAGAACTATTGGATTTGCAGGAAAGGGATCGTTTCACCACCTCCATCCAGGATTTCTCCACTCTCTTTTTATGAATTCCAACCAATGTTCTTGATCTCCATTTTTAGGTCATCGTTAGCCCAAAGTTGGCCTTCCTGAAGTGTTGGGTTTTTCTAGGGGTGTTGGTCACCCTCCATACATTTCCTACAAACTTCATCCATCTTTCCATCACTTTACCCAGTCATCCTTACCCTCCAAACCCTTTCATCAAAATTCTTGTAGCATTTCATGACTTCTTGTAGAAATACAAGAATCGTGTAGCAACTTCCTGTAGCACACCTGTAGCAGCCTGTTTCGCCCCTGTTTTGACTTGTAATGCCAGTGTGTCTTAGTTTAGGAGTAGGTTAGCCCCTAGATTGGACTCCATGATCAAAGGTACCACTTAGGACATTCCCTCCGTTCCTTTTCCTTTATTGCAAGAGAAAATAACATTAGTTCCTTCATCACAAATTTGGAAATTAGGGCATTACTTAATCTGCAAGTGCGAAATAGATAAATGATGCATAAATTCTTGAGTTGTGAATTGGTAGAATAATATTTTGTTTTCAAGTGAATTTGATAAGTATATGGTTGATTTCAATCAGTGTATCTTTCCTTTCTGTAGTTAGCATTTAAGTCTTGTGTTCTCTCATGGATTTATTTAGTAGAATTTACAAGTTGACAACATTTACAGGTTAGATTTGAGTAGCATTTACTTTTTCTGCACTAGGACTACCTTTTCAATCATGCTTTTAAAAGTTAATCTCCCCTAGTTCAGTGGAAGAATGGTCTTGGAACCCTAATGATCAAATGACCTAGTTGAGGGTGATATGATTAGAATTACATCTACTGTGTATATAGCACTATTACCTCGAAGTTTTTACGAACCTTAGGTTGATAAATAGAGTTTAGGAGCCTCTAGGAGTTGCAACACTCTTGGTGCAATATGAGGGCTCACTACTTTTTTGTGCCTTTGCCGGGGAGGTTTCTAGGTAGATACTATTTTTTCTTTTCTTTCTATTTTGCATTCAGTTTTGAAAAAAGATATAAAAGAAGAAAAAATTTCTTTCATGCCTCGTAGAAGTAGAGACACTCTAGGAAAGTTGTTGCCAAACACCCCCACACCAACAAATAGTCAACCTTCACTCTTCTTCAGTGATTGCCAACTTCCCTCTCTGACTAGAGGGGAGTTAGAAGACCCCTTAGGTGAAAAACCTGAGATCTTTGAAGAACCTATTGGGGAAGAAGAAGAACCCATTCCACATACCCACACCATGGCTGAAAATAGGAATGAAGAGATTTTCCCTATTAGAGAAACTAATGGAGATGCTAAGATGAAGAATATAAGCCCTTCTTCCCATCCTCACTTCCATGGATTTGTTAATCAAGGTTGTCATTGATGTCAATATGACAATGTTTGTGATGGAAAATTATTGTGATCATAATGTTTCCCATGAAGGCCCTAAGGACTGAATACAACATATGGATTATATATATATATATATATATATATATATATATATATATATATATATATATATATATCGACATAATAGATGCAGTAGACCCAAGGAGGAAAGCCAAGGAGAAGCAGATCCATGAAGTAACAGGAGCAAGAAGCCAAGGAGGAAATCCATCAAAGAGTAGCCATCGGAAATCACAGAGAAGCCACAGGAAAGCCAAGCCAAGAGTAAGAGCCATATCAGAGATATCACATGAAATATCAGAGAAATATCGGAGGAGTTAACATATCGAAGGAGTATTCTAGAGTATCGGAGGAGTTAGCATATCATAGGAGTTAAGATATCAAAAAAGCTAAGGAACATCTGAGTAATAAGCCATGAAAACTCTTTAAAGTACACAATGAATCAGAGAAAACATATCGATGACTTTATCAGCGGTTCTATTATATGCCACTGCTCAAAACCCCCGATTGTGATATGTAACACAGACCCGATAGCCCCATTACAATATGTCTTAATATGACATCACATCCGCCACATCACAGTCTCTTTAAATCCTTGCCACATTGAAATCTGCCTATTGCGATATGTCTGCGGACCCGATCATTTGTGATAACAACACTATTGAAATATCACATCCACTATATTGCTATCTTTAAAGCCTTATCACGTCAAAACCTCGATTGAGATAGTATTGCAGACCCACTACAACATTATAATATGTCGTAAATAAATATCACATTCGTCGCATATCGCAAGTCTTAAAGAGATGTCACGATGGCAAACCGCTAATTGCGATAGAATTTTGGACTTGACAGATTTATTAGCAACTGTTTAATATCACATCCTATCCGCTCCGTCAGAAATAGGGTCATCGACAATGTTATATCATGAAGCCAAAGGGTTTCGATTGCGGGAGTTTTATGAAGTTTCAATTGTAATTTAAACAATGACGTGGCATGTGGGACCACTAGACATCTATTATAATATGAATGTTCGTACATAAAAAGGTTTATGATATATTTGTAATGTACGACCCCATACACAAGTCGACCTCTCCTGCAATGAAAATGTCTTTTTGGTATTGATGAGATTCATATATATATAAGTTAAATGCTCCACCTCAAAAAGTGAATTGAGCTCGGGCATCTATCACTAAGTTGAAGGACAGTTACAACTTGTGAATGTGAAGGAATAGAAGAAAGAAAATCTGAAGTTTGAGCAAGCGAAAGAGGAAGCTAAAGATTGAGTGAGCATAGAAGGAAGACGAAGGTCCAATGGAAGAAGAAGGAAGCCAAAGGTTGAGCAATCAGTTGACTGGGTTATTCATTGAAAGGATCAGACCTATAATGAATCCATAGAAGCACAACCCATGATATATTAAAAAGACTTCATATACAGGGTCATTTTAATTGAATACATAACATGTAGCCACAACAATCACTCCTCTCAAGTAGTTACTCCTGAAGTCTCACTCCTGAAGCAGTTACTGCGACAGTTAGGACAGAGGGTTGAAAAAAAGAGTTATCTTTTGCAGAGCTTAGTGTAGTTCATTGTAGACATATTGAAGTTGTGTGGAGACTACTGAAGACCATGATGTATTAGTCATCATGATGTGACTTGGAGATTTTTCTTGGGTATAATGAAGAGAAATGGTGATACCTTCTAAGAGGCAAGGTTGTAATTAATGATGTTGCATGGAGACTATAATGAAGTTGTAGATTAAATAGAACACAGTGAAGAATATTTTGGGAGCCATGAATTACTATAAAACATATCTAGACAAAGTATAACAGTGGGTTGGATCCCAGAGGATTGGTGTCCTGAAGGTTGGTGATGAGCCTCGGTATTGCAACAAGAATGTTGCAACTCCCGAGGCTATTGAATTTAATTATCAACCCGGGGTTCGTACAAACTTAAGAGGTTTCGGAACTATATGTGTGGCATACAATGTTTCCTTCCTTTTCTATCATGATGTAATGGAGTGAATGTACTGAAGTCAAATCCTAAACTAATTGCAAAAAACGAAAGGTTCGAAATGGGACCTTAACCTATTGCAAGAAAGAAAGTTCAAGGAAAGAGACTGAAATCAAATTCTAAAACAAATCATTTTCTAACTAATTTCTAAGAGGCTTTGCTTCAAAATAATGCTAAGTTAACATGTATGAAATCCTACTGTCCCAAGCATGCAGATTCGAAACATCAAACATCACTACTATGCATGTGAAGGACTGAAATAAATCTATTTTTTTCTTTTTATTATTTTTATGGAAAAACAAGTGTGAAAGCTAATCTCTTTTGGTGATGTGGCAGGTGGCTTGGAGATTATGGTGGATGGTTGGAAGGCTTGGGAGACCCTTAGGTGACCTTTTGTGGCTTCCTGGAGGTTTTCCCTCAATTCGGCCTCAAAACAGGCCACTACAGGAAAACCTATATGATGTACTAAAAAACTACAAGATCCCCTGAAAACCTACAGGATATAGCTGAGAGAAAAACGATGGGTAAGTGAGGTGATGGGAGGCTTAGGGAAGGTGGTTGGTGGATGGAATGGAGTGAGAAAATTCCTAGGATCACTCAGAACTCGAAACCAAATTTGGGAGATGGATGGATTTGCTCAAACAACTTGGAGAAGTTTCCTTGTGAAATGATGAAATTGATGAGGGTTTAATGACCAAGAAAATCAAATCCAAATTGGATGGGACAATTTTTGTTATTAACTAGGATGTCTTAGGTCCCTATTCCAGGTGGAATCACTAAAAGTTACCTCAGTTAACCCATGAAAAAAAAATAAAAAACATTACTAGTTGAAAATCTAGAAATTCGAGAACTAGTGAGCTAGTAAATCTAAAAAATGCCTAACCAAATCAAGTGAAAACTGAATGGGGTAATTTTGTTTGTGAACTAGAATTTTTTTGTGATCTAATGCAAGTGGAACCAAATCGATTGAAACTTGTTAGCATGCTCTAAACAATAGAATAAATTTATTGTTATTTGCTAAAAAGGAGGTCCAACAATTTATTTTTGGGAATAAGAAGACTAATCCAAGGAGCTCAGTGACTACTATGAACTTCCAAATCTTTTATAAGGATGAAATAATACTTGTGATCCTTCAGAAGAACTTACGTCAACCATTTAACTCAATCCTATAACAAGAAATCATTAATACTAAATGCAGAAATAGAAAGAATAAAAATAAGAGATGCATGTGAATAAGTAGTGAAAAGAAGGAAAACATGATATAAAAGGGCTCTAAGGTTCCTGGGATGGCCAAGCCCAAGGAAACTCAGATACCTATGGAGGAGAACAAGATTTAGAAGCTGAACATGACACCAATCTTCATTATTTTCATCAATAGAATTACATCGCTACAAGAAAATACAATGGAGCTGCAAAAATACGAGTTCTCTCCACAATAACACTAATGAAAATCTCCCCATAGAGGAAAATTTGACTTGGTACTTATACAAAATGATTAGGAATCATTCCCCATGAATGGAGGAAGCTTTCCTCACCAATATCCCTTGATTAGTGGATCTGGTTCCTTGATTAGTTGAACACATTCCTAGATTTTCTCAATCATTGGAGTTCCACAATTTGTGTCATAATTCCATAAAATCTTTTTGATTTATTGTTTACTATTGATCCCCCAGTAGTGGTGTACAAGTCTCTAAATTATATCCTACTCCAACTCTTCATAATTTTCCCAATATTCTCATAATATTCCACAAAAATAAATAATATTAGGCACAAATATTCAATTATTCATAAACCTTCCTAATGAATATATTCAAGTTAAAAATAAATTATCTAATGCAAAAATAGAGGTTTAATGTGCTGAAGGATGGTCATAGGCTTTAATTTATGTTTTAATTTAGAGGCATGGGCCTTAATTTATGTCTAATTTAGAGGCCCATAATACCCTTTTGTTGAAACTATTGCTCATCCTTTGAGCAACTTAGTGACCTCATTGTGCCTCATTCATGGCCCTGGTGGCCTCTCTCTTATGCATTAAGAATCTTGGCTGTAAGTTCTGCAAGGACAAGCCAAAAAAGCATATTTGTGCAAAGAAAATCATTGTTTCTGGACACCATTAGCTTGCCTTCTTCCCCTCATTCAAGATGGGTTCTTGAATATTTTTTAGTTTGTCAAGGTATTCCACATCCTTATCAACCTTTTGCTAACTTGTTACGCCATTTGGGCACCTCTAACACCTTCAAAATGTATTTAGATGAGAACTAGGACATCCTTGTAGTAATTCCTATCAAAAATATAGGAAAACTACAGGAAACCCCTTAAAACTATAGGAAACCCATTTTGATCATAAATGATAGACTGAGGTTAGGGTAGACCCTTACTTGACTTCCATGCCTTTCTCCCATTTTTATAACATCTTTTAGGCCTTGGACAAAAGCTATAAATAGATTAAATACCTCTTGGAAACCCTCTTTTTATCACTGCAATTTGAGTTCTATTTTCATGGTGAATTCCTCATTTCCTTTTGTTTCCTTCTTCTTCTCTCTTATGGCCTAGATGATTTCCTAATGGCCTTAGAGTTCTCTATTTTGATTACGTCTCTCTTAGGCACTGTCATTTTGGGTTTTAGCACACTTTTTTTCTTTCTTCCTTCTTGTAGCAGCATTCTGCCTTCCTGTAGTAGTCATTCATTCTTCCTTCAGAGTCTTCTAGCTGTATGGGAGTGATGAGAAATGATGAACATGGATTGGATGATGATGCTAGGGCTTAAAGGGAGTAGTGTAGGTTTGTGCAGATGGAGAGGATGTTCTTCTTGTTTTTCCTAAAGAATGAAATGGGATGGATGAATGATGAATAAATAGTGAATATGAAGTGGATGGAGGGCTTGGAGTGCTGTGGTGACTTGGCCTTTGCAAATATTTCTTCTTTTAACTGCTGTCCTCATTCCTTGAAATCATCACCCTTCATAATTTGACTTTTCAACATTGTATGAGTGAAGGAGTAAGCTACAATTAACTAGTTGAAGGTGGCTGAGACTTCTGACCCATCCTTAGCTTATAAAACCTCATCCCTCATGCATTGACAAGAAATTTCTAACTATAATATGCTCAAGAGAAGAGGTTGAGAATATTACATACTTGTACCTACCTAATGGTTGTTGGAGATACATGCATGCTACTGCTGAGTTGATGTTGATGATATTGACGCTGCTGCTAAGCTCTAGAGGAGCTTCTTTGACCTCTGGATCTCAATGCTGAAGATGACTCCAAATCCCTGGCTACTTCATCATCATATCCCCTCATTTTTTCAAAGAAACCCATCCAATTGTGCCTTGTGAATATCTCTAGTACAAGAGGGTGCTGATGAATCCTCACTATGTTGATGGGTTCCCCCTCCTTATCACTACTTGATGAAGCCATACTCTATTTTTTCCTTTTAAAACTGTTCAGTTTCACTGCCAATCCTGTAGATGTTGTTCTATATCCTCTAGGATTTCAGGGAATCCTATAGGTTTACAGGACATCGACATTGGTTTCAATAACTGTTCACAGGTTTTTCCACAAACAAAAATAAAATCAACTTGTTTTGTCCATATCTCCGAAACGGTAGATTGGATTGACCTGAAACTTTCTAAGCATATCGCCATCGTCATTATGAACCTCCCCATAAAATAATTTTGGTCAATGGATGCACATATATCGCGAAAAACTAAAAATGGATGAAGGTGATGGAGGTTGATTTCCTGGAAACTGTGCACGGGAATTTGCTGAAATTGCTTGGGCATGTTACCATCATCCATATGCATGTCACCATCAAACAGATTTTTAAATGGATGCATGGATATCAAGAAAATGAAAAAATGGCTGAAGGTGATGGAGGTCGATTTCTTGGAAACCGTGCACTAGAATTTACTGAAATTGCTTGAGCATGTTACCATCATCCATATGCATCTCCACTTGAAACAAATTGGAAAATGGATGCATGGTTTTCAAGTTATGGCAAAAATAAATTTCGGCTCTATGTATTTTTGTATCATGTAGTAAAACAAGGCATCCTGTAGCTTTTAGGACAACAAGCAAACTGAATGGTAGGAGCTTGAGAATGATGGGTGGATGGTGAAAATAGATGGGGGTGATGGATTGGAATGGCCTCAGCCTTGTTGGATCATTTCTTCAAAGGAGGAGAAAGTCAAAATTTGACTTCTTTTGACTAGGCTTGACCAAATTTCCTTTTTGTACCAACTTATTGTTGTTGCTTGCAGATGTTGGAGAGTACATGCATTCATCAAAGAGATGCATGGAGTAAGGATTTCTTTTATTATTTTTTTCTCTTTTATTCTTCTAGGCCTACTATCCACCTCAATGAGATTTTCGACTAGTAGGTCTGCTTAGGCACCTTAAAGGAGCTTTTCACTTAGGATATTTTTTTTTTCTCTCTTTTTTTTCCCAACCCATTGACCACCTCATGGAGGTTTTCAATCAATGAGCCAATCTGAGGCACCTCCAAGGAGGTTTTCACCTGAGATTTTTTCCTCTTTTTTTTCTCATTTTTTTTTTTAACCGTACCCTACTTGAAAAATATAATCACTTTCAAGTATAAGAATACTTCCATTGGAGCCATGTGCACATCAAGATGACAGACAAAATGACGTGGAGGCTTGAAATGTATGCTTTGACATGTACCTGGATTTCAGAGACCAAATGATTTGACTTTGAAAGGATCAAACATCATTGAGGAAGAGAGTGATGCTACAACTTAGTGACTCTCTGGAACCATATTTCAATATAGTTTTTATGTCCCTAGTCCTTTTATCGATCTGGAGCATTCTTCATGTCTTCTTCTACCATGAGCTTCAAATCTTCCTCTTTTTGTTGATTTTTCTCTTGAATACATGGAGGATTTGATGGTAACCATGAGGGAGCTCTCTCAATCTTTGATTTTGATATCTGCTCTTCATCAAGTGAATTCCATGGTTTTGTGGTCTTCTAATTTGAATCTTCTTCTTCTGGATGTGGTCCTTCAATGATATCAAGATAATCATTTTTTTACAATACTCATCCTGAGCTATGGTGAATACCATTGATCTCAAGAGGAGATGTTTAGAAGTGTTGTACCTCAGAATTGTAAGTGGGTTGAGCTACTTCAATGTGTGGGTTTGGAAATGGTGGTACATGTAGTTGACTAGGAGTGGATATTTGAGATGGATGTGGTTGCGGTTGTGGTTGTGGTGGAGATGAATGGTAGGGATAACATGGAGTTGGGCATGGAGGGTTTTGAGGAAACTATTGAGGATATTGTGGATGGCTGCCATAAGTTCTTTGCCAACCTTGTTGCCAAGATTGGTTTTGGGGTTGAGATGGTCAATGTTGCCAAGGAAAGGGTGTGTTTCAATTACTTTGAGGTTGATTTGCATAAGCTTGAAATTGTGAATTAGGCTCTTGCATCATATCAAGATGAATCGATTTCCATGGTCCTCTCGGAGCTACATAACATCGCGGCATTGGCAATTGACTTGCTCCATTGTCCTCTTGGTGAACTTCCTTCAATCTTGGTAATGAGGAGAAACATTTAACATCATGTGATTTTGCATGGAGAACACAAACATCTTCTTTTTTCTCATTTTGTATTCTTAACATTTCTACTTGTTTCTTTAGATTGCTAAGAATTTATGCTTTAAAATCATCAAACAAATTTCCAAGTTTAGCTTGACTTACCGACCTTGATGGTGGTTTACTTACTCTTGCCTTTCCTCTTGGTATGTGTTTGCATGTTTCACAAATTTCCTTAAATGATAATTGATATACATCACCTCTACTTATAATATTAAGGAGATCAATCCACTCATCCCTAATTGTTCTAAGAGGGGTTTTTAGTGTGTCAGATCCTAAATGATGTAGTTGTCCCTTCATAACATTGTACATGAACCTCTCTATTAGATCCTCAAGGCTCTCATCTTCTCTTTGATTCATTCTAAATATTTATTCTTTAAGATCATGATCTTTATATTTTTCTAGAAATATCTTTTGCATATCATTCCATGATCTTATTGAATTAGTCCCTAGACTCATGAACCATTTAAGAGCTCTATCCTTCAATGTTGCCAGAAACAATCTCAGTTTTTGAGTTTTTAATAATTTACCATAAGATCTACAAACAATTTCAAATTCAAAGAGAAACGTTTCCGGATGCTCTGACCTTAGACCATGAAATTTTGGAAGAAAAGATGGAGGGATGTTCTTCATGTGCACACTACCATCAGTATCTTGAATGGGAAATCCGAAAGGATCTTCTTCTTTGTCATCATCTCCATCCATTTCTTCTATATTCTTTTCCATATTCTTCTTGCACCTGAAAATGTGAATGGTGATGTGGCTCTTACTGCACCACGTGATCAAATGGGGTGGTTGGTTGGTGCTGGAGATTTTTTTGTTTCTCAGATTGCATGAAAATACTAATGCAATGTACTTTTCTAATTTTGAAATGAAATATGCCTAATGCAATTATGTTTTGTTTTTGCAAAAAGTGAAAAGAAATTAATCAAATAGGGAAGAAAATAGTGCATACTTTGACACCTCCCTGGCGATGGTGCCAAAAAGTGATGGGCCTCGGTATTGGAACAAGAATGTTGCAACTCCCAAGGCTACTGACTTTAATTATCAATCCGGGGTTCGTACAAACTTAAGAGGTATCAGTACTATATGTGCAGCATACAATGTGTTCTTCCTTTGCTGTCATGATTTAATGGCATGCATGTACTGAAGCCAAATCCTAAACTAATTGCAGAAAATGAAATGTTTGAAATGGGACCTTAACCTATTGCAAGAAAGAAAGTTCAAGGAAAGAGACTGAAATCAAATGCTAAAACACATCATTTTCTAGCTAACTGCTAAGAGGATTTGCTTCAAAATAATTCTAATTTAACATGTATTTAATCCTACTATCCTAAGCATGTAGATTCAAAACATCAAACATCACTACTGTGCATGTGAATGACTAAAATAAATCTGCTTTTTTTCTTTTTATTATTTTTATGGAAAAACAAGTGTGAAAGATAATCTCTTTTGGTGATGTGGCAGGTGGCTTGGAGATTATGGTGGATGGTTCGAAGGCTTGGGAGACCCTTAGGTGACCTTGTGTGGCTTCGTAGAGGTTTTCCCTCAATTCGGCCTCAAAACGGGCCACTACAGGATATACTAAAAACCTACAGGATCCCCTGAAAACCTACAAGATACAGCCGAGAGAAAAATAATGGGTGCTGGAGGTGATGTAAGGCTTACATAAGGTGGTTGGTGGATGGAATGGAGTGATAAAATGCCTAGGATCACTCAGAACTCAAAACCAAAGTTGGGAGATGGATGGATTTGCTCAAAAAGCTTGGAGAAGTTTCCTTGTGAAATGATGAAATTTGTGAGGGTTTAATGACAAAGAAAATCAAATCCAAATTGGATGTGAATTTTTTTTTTTATTAACTAGGATCTCTTAGGTCCCTATTCCAAGTAGAATCACTCAAAAATACCTCTATTAACCCATGCAATAAAAATAAAAAACATTACTAGTCAAAAATCTAGAAATTCGAGAACTAGTGAGCTAGTAAATCTAAAAAACACCTAACCAAATGAAGTGAAAATGAAATGGGATAATTTTTGTTATGAACTAGAATTTTTTTGTGATCTAATTCAAGTGGAACCAACTTGATTGAAGCTTGTTAGCATGCTCTAAAAAATAGCAGAAATGTACTGTTCTTTGCTAAAAAGGAGGTCCAACAATCTAGATTTGGGAATAAGAAGACTAATCCAAGAAACTCAATGATTACTATGAAATTCCAAAGCTTTTCCAAGGATGAAATAATGCTTGTGATCCTACAAAATAACTTACATCAACCATTTAACTCAATCTGACAACAAGAATCATTAATACTAAATGAAGAAATAGAAAGAAATAAAAGCAAGAGATGCATGTGAACAAGCAGCGAAAAGAAGGAAATAAATGATACAAAAGGGTTCTGAGGTTCTTGGGATGGCCAAGACCAAGGAAACTCAGAGGCCTATGGAGGAGAACAAGATTTGGAAGCTGAACATGACACCAGTATTCGTTATTTTCATCAATAGAATTACATCCCTGCAAGAAAATACAATGGAGCTGCAAAAATACGAGTTCTCTCCACAATAACACTAATGAAAATCTCCCCCCTGGAGGAAAATTCGACTTGGTACTTACAAAAAATTATTATAAAGAATTCCCCATGAATAGAGGAAGCTTTCTCCACCAAAATCCCTTGATTAGTGGATATGGTCCCTTGATTAGTGGAACACATTCCTAGATTTTCTCAATCATTGGTGTTCCACAATTTGTGCCATAATTCCATAAAATATTGTTGATTTATTGTTCATTATTAATCCTCCAGTACTTGGGGACAAGTCCCTAAATTATCTCCTCCTCCAACTCTTCATAATTTGCCAAATATTCTCATAATATTCCACAAAAATAAATAATATTAGGCACAAATATTCAATTATTCATAAACCTTCCTAATGAATATATTAAAGTTAAAAATAAATTATCTAATGCAAAAAGAGAGGTTTAATGCGCTGAAGGATGGTCATAGGCCTTAATTTATGTTTTAATTTAGAGGCATGGGCCTTAATTTATGTCTAATTTATAGGCCCATCAGTGGGAGCCTCAAACAAACATGGTAGGTGCCTTGAAGGATAGGGTTGGAGCCCTAGAGTATCGATGTCCTCAAGAAACTAGATCAGAGATTATACTAGAGAAGGGTTCGTGCCATAGAGGTTGGAGCCTATAAACGCAGGGTCTGTGCATTGAGAAGATAGGGTCTGTTCCCTAGAGGTTGGAGCCTCACAAAAGACCAAGTTGGATCTTGGCAACAGGTTGGAGCCTGGTGAATTGTAGATCGATGTCTTTATCAAGGATTGGATCCTTATATATTGTACTTGATTCATTATAAGGATTATATTAATAAAAGAATTTATTCCTATTGCTCATTTTGTGTTCTAAATATAATTGATTTAGCTGGTAAAAGTAACAATTGAAAAGGAATAGTGATTCACCCCCCCTAGTATTTCCAACAGGTTTAACCAATGAGGACCCTGATACTTTTATCTGTAGAACTTATGACTATACCTTTGATGACCAGAAGCTGAAGTTGTTCCCATTTACCCTTAAGGATACAACCTTGCACTGGTTCATGGGTCTACCTCAGGATAACATCACTACCTAGGCGCAAATGAAACAAGCCTTTAAAAACAAGTACAGGGACTATTGTAGGTCCAAATAAACCAAAAAGGAAATATTTAGAATGACTCTTGGACCTGGTGAATCCTTGGAAGACTATGAGGAAAGATTCCAACTTAGTTATAGGAGGGCTAGATGCACCCTTGATCTTGAATCACTCAGGTTAGTCCTTTTCCAAGGAATCAGGGAGGACATCCTGAAAACCCTCAACATGTTTTCTGGGGGATACATCTATCAACTACCTTATGAATACATGAAAAAAGTGTTCAAAAACCATTCTAGGGTTGCTAGGAAGAAGGGTAGGGCTAGTCAAGCTTTGGTTAGTTCCTCTCCGTCAACAACATCCATCAAGAATGAAATTGGAAACATGTTAGAGGAATTTATTAGTGAAATGCTGCATACCTTTACTCTGCAAATGGATACCATGCAGGTCAAGAGAATAAAAGAGGAAGCATAGAGGGCCTTAGCTATCTTTCTTACTAAATGCACCAGAAGGCACCCCATAAATGAATGTCCATTAAATGTTATAGAGGTCTACTCAATTTGTGAGGAAAACCATTCCACAGATAAGTGTCCTTCTTTGCCTAGGTTGAAAGATGTATACCAAGGGGTAGAAGGTGGGGCTGAGCAACTCTTTTTCATCAATCAAAGGAGGCCTCAACGACCTTGGCCATACCAGCAGGGCGTGCAAGGTGCATCCTACTCTTATTACCATCCCAACCAGAACGCACCCTTGCCACCTTGGCACTCTTCCACTTATCCATCTTGGTCCACACCTCCTTCTTGGCCTTATGCACCTCAGTATCCTCCCCAACCTATCAATAAATCATTTTAGCCATATGCTTATCGACATCCTCAGTGGAATAAGTCATCACAAGTGTGGAGGCCCAATCTCAACCAACTTCTTACTTTACTACCTCCACCTCCATCTCAACCACAAATCACTCATCCTGATCCACCCAAGCAACCTAAGATGTCTGCTCAACCCAATCTAAACCCAAATAATAAGCAGGAACAACAAGTCTATAGTGGAGATACATCTTACCCTACCTATGGAGATTCAAGAAATCAACCTTAGGCCTGGAAGAGTGCTCCTAGATAGGCAACCTCCATCTCCACCTGAGGATCTTGAAGAGGAAATGGAGGAGAGTAACCCTCAAGGAAATACACCTCCTTTTCCTGAGAGATTGATCCATTCTAACCAACACACCCTAGAAGAGACTGAACTTCTAGGAGAATTGAAGAATCTGTGTGTTAAGATTCCCCTCCTCCAAGCTATCAGGGATGTTCCCATCTACAATAATATTATCAAAGAGAAATATTTCAAACATACTCGGAGGAGAAAGAAATACACCCCCACGAAAGAAAGACACCCCCGCCATCAATGTTATTGGTCAATAATTTGATTTGATGCTGGGGAGAGTGATTTTCCCCAAATATCTATATCGTCGAAGTCTTGTGGTATATGTGCACATTGATGGAATCATTGTCCCTCACACCTTGATTGATGTTGGGGTTGCCACCAATGTGATGAATAAAGAAACCATGCTAAATCTAAACCTCCAAGGATCCTTAAGAAAGACCACTACAGTTTTGTAGCTTGTAGATAGGTCCACAGTGGCTCATGAGGGAGTTGTTGAGGATGTAATGGTATTTATTGAATCCTAGGAGTATCCTACTAACTTCCTAGTTCTCCAGCACAAAAACAAATTCAATGGTTATCCTCTCATACTTGGAATACCATGGCTAGCCACTGCTGATGCTTACATAAGTTGCAGGGTTGGGAACATGACCATTAAGAATGGGAATTTATCCAAATAGTTCGTATTATACCCTCTTGCTCAACCATCCATTGAGCATGACTGAAACCTATGGTTGGAGGAGGAGGAGGAGGAAGATGAAGTGTATCATACAACATCCCATCCAATATGTGCCCTAGATGTTGTTATAGGAGGGGGGAAACCTGATGAACATGACTTCATTGACCAAATCCTCTAGAACCAACCCCCCAATACCATGCCTCTTAACGAGCTTGTGAAAGAATATGAGGGTAATATTAGGACTGAGTTATGCCTAGTGGACCCAAGTCCTGAACATATCAAAATTGTAGAATTTGGTCCATCTATAAACTTGAATATTAACCCCTCTCTCTCAGCCAACTAAGAAGAGAAGTTGTGAAAAATGATGAGAGAGCACTTAGATGCCTTTGCTTGGAGATTTAAAGAAATTAAAGGGGTGCATCTTTTGGTTTGTACTCATCACATATACATCAAGGAGGGATGAAAACCTATGGGCCAACCTCAGAGGAGAATGAACCCAGCCCTCAAAGACATAGTAAAGGAAGATTTGAAAAAGTTGTTGGATGTAATGTTCATATACCCCATCTCAGATGTGAGTGGGTGTCCCTGTTACACAGTAATTTGTCATTGTCTTCACTCTAGTCCTCCTACTGCGTCATGTGTCCAAGTCATACAGGCTCATATTAGACAAATTCTCTCTGATGTTGCCAAATAACCCACTTTTCCAAAGTTTTCTTCCTCATCGTGTCTGTTGGCTAAATAAACGCACTGATGGGCGCTCCAAAACAGTCCAGAAGCGCTGCCATCGCGGAAGTACACGTGATTCCCGCGATGGTCAGATTTTATGTGACAGCGGGACTGTAGCTTGTAATCCTGAGCGATGATTTGACTAGCTACGTTATTCATTAGCAATGTCATCATGGAAGACTAGTTATGTGCCCGCGATGATCCAGATTGGGCGAATTTGTTCCAATAGTCGACCTTCCAGATGACTCTAGACCTAGTTGTTGGCCTAGTTTATGTCGCCTTCCTTTCTCTGGTGTAGCTGTTCTATCATTTGTGCTACCTTCCTTGGAGATAAGCTCATCCTCCCACCTTTTATGGAGACTCCTTCTCCTATTTAAACTCTCACCATTGCTATGTGCTGCTAGTTTTTGGAGTTCTTAGTCTTTGGAGTGGTTGCTAATAGTGCTGTTAGTGCTTGTGAGTTTGCCAGATAGCTAGTGTGAGTGTGACAAGTGTGGGATTGTTGATAGCTTGGGGAAGGTTGTGAACCACCCTTAATCTTGTGTAAGACTTGTGAGTGAGAGAGACTTGTGTGTTGGGAGATCTATCTTCAAAGAGTGAACGCTTGAGGAAAATACTGGCTAGATCCCTCTAAGAAGGCTTGTGACGTCAAGAATTTGGTTGTAAGCTTACTCTTATTTCATTATTAATGCAATCAATGATGTTTTCCTATGTCTTGTATGTAATGTAGTTGATAGCTCATGACTTCTTGACTTTGTGAGTAAATATATCATTGTTGTTCCGGTTAGATGCTTTGTTGTATTTCCTTTGCATTGTTTCAGGTTGATCACTCATTAGGAGAAGGAAGCGGAAGCTGGAGCAGCACAACGGAACTCCATCAACCACTGGTTGAGGTAGGCCTCCAACTATGACTGTTTAAGGAAAGGTATTGTTGATCTGTCCTTGTTTGTGACTAGACCCACTCTAGGGCTAGAGGGGTTGCCTTTGTCTGCAGAGGGAACACTTTCCTGCATCACAAATTGGTGACTCCACTGGGGAGTGGCCTTTGTTCTTTTCTTGTTTACTCTTGTCTTGATTTTTTTTTGGTCTTTTTGAAGTTTTGAGGATTAGTTACCAATCTTTTGAGTTTCTTGGCCTAATCTGGGAAATGTCCTTATTTGATTAAAGATTGATTGTCTTTGATTTGGGAGTTTTTGGTTTGCTTGTTACTGTTTTGAACATCCTCGTGAATTTTAATTTAACAGTCGTGTTGTCATCGCGTAATTACACTTAACAGTCACGACGATTCTAAAATCGGACCATCAAGGAAGGTCGTGTACTTCCGCACTGACATCGCTTTGTTGCTGCGGTGTGCTCTTTATCAGCGGTTGTTGCTTGTGTATCACCCATGCTGATTGCTGTAGAATTGATTTTTTTTCAATTCTGTCTCGTGAATCCATCAGTCTTGCTAGTCCCTTGCTGTTCTCACTTGTTTGATAACTTATTTTTCACTGTTTAGAGGTTGAGGCATTCTCTTGTGAGCTTTGTTAAATGAATCTTGTTTTTCTTGCTTTGTGACCTAGTTTCATTGTTTCAAGTCATTTGGATCAATTTCGCTTGGTTGCCTGTTTGCAAAGATTCATTTGATGCTTGTTGTTGGTTTGATTAAGCCTTCCCCTTTGCTTACTTTTGGTTGATCGTTTAGTGATTGTTATTGGACCAATCTCGACATTGTTTTGATTTCTCTTCACTACCCAGACATAGATTACAATTGTTTGGATCAACCGTTTTTCCACATTTGTTTCTTGTTGATTGGTTTCTTTTAGATTAGAGACATCAAAATAAAAAAGATTGCATTTCATTTAGCATGCGAAAGTGAAAGTGAGTTTGCATTTCAAGTTGCATATTGAAAAGCGAATGATTAAAATCTCTCATTAGTAGTATTCGTGCACTTTAGGAATTGATGTCTGTTTGCATTGAGTCACTGTTTTGTTGCCTTGGTTTTCTTGGTTTGGGAATGATCTCTCTACCCTCCCATAGGTAGGTGTTCATAAAAAAAAAGGATATTTCATTCATTCTAGTTGCATCCTAGGTTTTGTTGTATACATACGGTAAGGCCTGAAAACTGAAACATAATCCAAGATCAACTCTAAAATGAACTGAATAAATCTAACAAAGCATTGGAACATAACTCACACATTTAGAGGTCTAGGCTAGAGACTTGCTCTAGCATCGTTAAACCTAGTCACTTTTGTTTCCACTCAAGGTTGGGTGATTCCTCCTTTTGTGACTCAATAATGGTCTAGTACGGATTGTGCTCCCACGTACCGTCGAGTATATGGGGAGACCCCACTAGGTTATCATCCATTATCCATAGGAAGCTGTGTTTGCCGCCTTACAAGCTGTAACGCACCGAACACAACATTCGGGAAGATTGACTGCCGTATAGAAATTCCTTGGTTTTCATATGACTGCCAAGGTGTATATGCAGTTTTACGGATTTGTCTGGTAAACCTTTTGCCTAGTTCTTCAGAGTAATCACTTTTGTTCCTTTTCGGACTACCTAAAAGAAGAGGTCCATCTGAGCACTCATCACTTCAGGCTCATTAAATATTCAAAGGCGACTAGAGTCATCTTTCGTCCTTTTCTCAACTCTTTAAAAATGAAAAGGTCAAGTTTTGTTCCTGTGTCTTAAAATTTATTCGGCCACGATTCACATTTACTCGGTTAGATCTTGTTTGCGTTAGCTTGAGTAGGGTCCTTTCTCGTTAGTTTACCTAGGATCTTTTGAAGTCATCATCCTGGTAGAATCACTGATCCCGTCTCCCATTTCGGGTGACCAACGGTCTCCTTCTTCTGTTGCCCCTGAGGTACTGGTTGTGAGTGATACTCTCCTTGTTATTCCGAGTATCCAATAGATTAACTCTCGCGCTCCAGAGGACGAGACTTACGAGATTCACTGGAACCCCGTTTGGGAGCCTTCTGAAGAAGATATTCCTGGTACTCCTCCTAGTGTTTCAGTCCCAATGTCTTCTTCTGATATGGAGGACACATCCCCCATCACAAGTGAAGAATCCGTTGTGACCAACGGTGAAATTCCCACCTCAACAGAAACTCCACCTTTTCTTACCACCCCTCTTGGTGTTACGTTGCCTTTGCGCTATAAAGCGTTGAGGGATGTTATGTCTTCTATGACTCCCCCTACAAGTTCTATGTGGTTGCACAACATCACTCCGACCTCGGAGTCCTTTATTCCTCAAATTCACAATGTGCCTGTCACTTCTGTCCCGACTATTCCAACTATTTGTGTGGCTTTTTCAACCCCCCTTGTCGGTGCTGTTACTGCATCCTCAGTTGTGACCGTTGCTGCTGGACCTTCTTCAGGCTCAGCTAATAGCATCCCATCAGCATCCATACCCAGAGTTGTTGACCCTACACTAGGTGCCCCACCTTCTTCTAGTTCTATTCCAGTAGGGGGGGCATACGATCAATATTTGCATGCTCTTTAGAATGCGGATCCTCAAAACCTGTTTCATTATTATGATTCTAGAAGAGCTCATATTTATTACCGTGGATCTCTGTCACCTCAGCCTGCGGTTGAGGTCATGGTCCTGTTATCCGTTGCTTGGACCACCACTGGTTATGGCAGTGGCCAAGTATCACCTGCACATCTTCAAGGACCACCTCATCAAGGCCAACCGTCTTACATGAAAACCTCTTATGGGTAACAGTATCACAGGCAGTCTTATCTAGGGCAACCTGGAGGCCCACAAGGACAACCCTTCCAGGGACAACCTTTGGCCTCTAGTGGTCCGTCTTTTACCTATCTTGTGCAACCTTCTGTTAATCCGGGACAACCTTACATGCAACAAGGCTAACCTAGTGTCCAGCAAGGCTACCCTTCTGGACAAGTCGGTCAACCTTACGTTCAGCAAGGCCAACCCACTATCCAGTATGGTCAACCATCTGAACAAGTCGATCAGCCTCAAATCCAATCAGGTCAACCAATTGTCCAGTCTGCTCAGCCATCCGGTCTATCAGGACAACCCTCACTTATGGAAGGACAGCCCAACACCCAACAAGCTCAACCTTCTGGGCAGATGGGTCAATCTCAATCTCAACTGGGTCAACCTTATGGCTAGATGGCTCAGCCTCAATTCTCTCAAGGACATCCTTCTGGGCCTGCTCAACCGGGCACTCAAATGATTGTTGCTTCTCAAGCAACTCGGTTTTCAGCCCTAGGCTGGGCCCCAGACCCAATTTGGTCTTCAAATGCAGGTTGGATCTCAATCCCAACCGGCCTATCAAACGCAGTCTGCCTCTCAGGCTCAGTTTGGAGCCCAGCTGCCTTCTGGTTTCCAGCAATCCCAAGGGAAAACTTAGCTTGCCCCGTATCAAAATTATCAACAACTGCAGGTGAGTCCTTATCAGAATTACCAGCAACCTTATGTCGCTCCTGCAGGCCAAGTTGGTAATCATTGGAAAGCTGGGGGGAAAATCGAGGGATAGCCATCCTATAACCCCTATGGACAAAATCCCTACGGACAAAACCCTTCGGGGCCAAATCCATCTGGACAAAATCAATGGGGGCAACCAACAGCTAGCTGGAACTCTAGTACTACTTCCTACTCGCAGCCCCAGATGTCCTTTAACCCTCAATTACCCTTTTTAGCGACGTTGGAATTTCCATATGTGTCCAAACTGACAAATGATCCTATTCTCCATAATCCGTATTGGCCCTCGGTTCCAACTAAGATTCCGGTGATTGCCCCAAATTCGATGGTAAAGTTGGAGAAGATCCCCAAGCTCACGTCATGACTTATCATCTATGGTGTTCATCTAATTTGTGGCTTGATGATTCAATCCAGCTCCGCCTTTTTCAAAGGACTCTCACTGGCTCTGCTGCTAAATGGTATATTGAGTTATCTCGCGAATATTTTCAGGATTTTAACTCATTGGCTCTGGAATTTTTAACTCATTTTCAGATGCCAATTCAAAATGAAATGGGCACACACCTCCTGACATCCTTAAAATAGACAATGGCTACGCATATCCATGAATGGAGACTGCATCTTCGTTTGATTAAGTTTTTGAATCTCGATCAGCTTCTCATTGACTGGTTCACGACTTCATTCGTCGGTCCCATAGCACGGGACATTGCTATGGGGGCATGTGTAACTGAAGAGCAAGCTATTGCGTGCGCTTAGTACCCTGACTTGGTTTACTCCCACTCCGGTACGTTAGATGATTATTTTCCTGATGCCCTGAGACCAGGAACTTCCAAAGCCCCGTCAACACCATCTGTTGATGGTATGATTGTTTCCGTTAATCCGCCTTCAAAGAAAACTTCCACAAACCCTGGGAAGCAAAATTCGAATGCTTCGAACGAAAATACTTCTCAGGTTGTATCCAATTATGGTAGTACTTCCAAGGTTAACGTTGTTCAGTCCACCATGACAGACAAAGCCTCGAAAGGAAAGAAGAAGGGAAAAGGAAAGAATAAAGCGGATCAACCTAAGCAGGATTCCCCTAAACCTCCACCCAAGGAAGGCACCAAACGCAAGCCAAAGTACCCTTGTCTTATCTGTGACAAGGATCACTATACCAAAGACTACCCAAGGCGGTCTAAAGTTAGTCGTTTGTTGAAATGTGCTCCCGGGACTCCTGTTGTGCTCAAAGAACCTTTTCCCTCACAGCAAACGCAAATGGTGGCTGATCCATCTCAATCCTCTTCTCCCTTTGGTTTTCAAGTATTTATGGTTGGGACGATTCCCGTCCACGTCAGTACTCAGGCAAAAGAGTATCTGTCGCCTACCGAGAAAGAACCTGAGGTCCCCTCTAGTGCTCCTCCTTCCAATTCTGGTCCACTCCATATCGAGAAACCTAGCACTGAGACGCCCGTCCAACCCCCTCCGAAAGGTGTACTCTGGAAATCTTCTTACAACCCTAATGCTTGTGCTGCCCAGCACTACAACATCATTGAGGACATAGCCCAGGCTTCGTCGGCTATGTCTGCCTTAGAAGTACTCCAGAGCTGCCCCTCTCAGAGGAAGTCCTTGCTATCGACCATCAGTGGCATAGACCTGGCTGACTCGGATCTGATTACTTTTGACTTGGAAAGCCATATACCGAGACTGCCTCACCAAATTGCCTTCCTCATACAGGTCATCATCAATTCCAAAATGATTCATCGTACAATCATTGATGAAGGCGCTTCAACTTGCATCATGTCTGTTTCCTGTTGGAAGGCTATTGGTTCTCCGACTCTGAGCCAGTCTCCTACGACCTTGGAAGCCTTTGATGGGAGAGAGTCTCGCCCTTATGGTATACTCGAATGTTTGCCCATTACTTTGGAGGGGAAGACGGTCGAAGTGGAAGTTGAAGTTTTTGATGCTAATCTTACCCACAACCTCCTTCTGGGACATAGCTGGACATACGCCACGCGAGCCATGGCATCATCTCTATTTCGTGTCATTCGTTTCCCTCATTAGGGGAAGATCATCACTGTAGACCAGCTGTCCTTCTTCGCCTCCTCTTCTGAAGGCAACGTGCCCTTTGTGGAGCATACTTCCATCCCATATGAGAGTGTGGGAGTTGGACTTTTTAAAGATCCTGCCCTGATGGGTGTTTTTTCACTCCGACCTCCTAATGTCGCTCCTATCAATATGATTTCCATTCGCTCTGATCTGTGGGTTCTTCCCCCCGCTGATCAGGTAGAATCTTGGGGCGATGAGATGTTGTTGAGTCCTGCCGAGCTCAACTATGTCGAAATTGTTTCTGCATCGGCTCCACCTCCTGAATCTGCTCCTTCGAGCAGAGCTCTCAACTCGTACGCTCATTCCCCTTGGCTTGGAGATGACACTTCTTCAGATCCTTTAAAGGAAATATTTCCTTCTGATGAAGCCATTATCGAGACCATGTCTCTCGAGGAACCCCTTGGTCTGATCATCACCATCGTTCCTCGTTTCTCCCTGCCCCCCGAGAAATGCTTACTTGTCTCGAGCGGTTTGCTCCTTGTCTCCCATCCCAACCCCTTCAGACACCCATTCAAGTTTACCAAGTGTCTTCTGAAGGAAATATGGGAAACATCACGTAGACCTAGCCCATTGACATCTCTGTGAAACCACGGATTGTCGAGCACATTCATGTCGGGGTCACTTGTACTCCGGAGGAAATTCAGCTCTATACTGATCTTTTTCGCGAATTTCGTGTTTTCTTTGCTTGGTCCTACAAAGAAATGCCCGGCATTGATCCTAGCATAGTGGTGCATGAGATACCTACATATCCGGGTGCTAAGCCTGTTCGTCAACGTCTACGCCCCATGCACCCCCGAAAGGCTGCGACCATTAAAGCGGAAGTTGAAAAGCTTCTTAAGGCTGATTTTATTTACCCCATCCCACTCACAGATTGGGTCTCCAATATCATCCTTGTGACTAAAAAACAGGGTACCATTCGAGTCTGTGCTGATTATCATGATATTAACCGGGCCTATCCCAAAGATAACTTCCCCACACCCTTCATTGATCAGCTCATTGATGAGCGTGCTGGGAACGAAATGTATTCATTTATGGACGGTTTTTCTGGGTATAACCAGATCAATATTGCGCCCGCAGATCAGCACAAGAATGCCTTTATCTGTTCGTGGGGCACTTTTTCCTACAAAAAGCTCCCTTTCGATCTGAAGAACGTCGGTGCTACCTTCGAGCGTGTAATGTCCTATGCATTCCATGACATTTGACACATTGTACAACCGTATCTAGATGATCTACCAGCTCATTCAGCAAAACGTCAGGACCATCCTGCTCATCTTCACAAAATCTTTCTTCACTGATGACACTATCGCATTTGGCTTAACCCTCATAAGTGTGTCTTCTGCGTTGAGTCAGGAAGACTGCTCGGGTTTATCATCTCCCGAGAGGGCATCCATTTGGATCCCCTTAAAGTCGAGGCTATTCTGAATCTTCCTCCCCCTGCTTCTTTGCAGCAACTGCAGAGCTTGCAGGGAAAAGAAAATTTTTTGAGACGATTCATTCCGAACTATGTCGAAGTGGCTAAAGGTTTCACGCGGTTATTAAAGCGAGATACCCCTTTTCATTGGGATGCCGCTGCTCAAGAGTCCTTTGAGCATCTCAAGGGTCTCTTTGTTTCCACTCCATTCTTGCGTCCTTCGAATTATCATCATAGCTATACTTTGTATTTTGCCGTTGCCGATACCACTATCGGCATGGTTCTCGTTCAAGATGACGATGATGACACTGAGCATGCCATATATTATCTCAGCTGCAATCTTCTAGATACAGAAACTCGATACGCTTATGTCGAGAAGTTGGAACTGGCCACCGTTTGTTCCGTCCAACATTTCTGCCATTATATCTTGTTGCGCACTACGACCGTGGTTTCTGAATGCAACCCGATGACGTACATCCTATCACGTCAGTTGCTAGGGGGCAAGTACTCGAAGTGGATCGTTATCCTCTAAGAGTTCGACTTGGAATTCACCATCGCCAAGTCTAAGAAATCCCTTGTCTTTGCTGAGTTACTTTGCTCTTTGCCATCTCCTACCGTGCCCTCTTGATCATAGGACCATATCCCGGATGAAACTCTGTTCCTAATTATAACCCTCGATCCCTGGTATGGGGATTTCATTGTATATCTGCAAACATCCTCTTTTTGTCCCGATGTGTCTAAGGATGCTCGGCGACGGATTCGTCATCAGTCTCAGCCCTATTGTATTATTGGGGACACCCTGTACCGTCTCGGTGCCGACTACGTTCTCCGCTGATGATTAACATTTGAGGAAGGTGAGTGAGTTTTGAATGACTGCCATTCTGGTGCCTGTGGTGGTCACATGTCTAGATATGCTACTGCTCAAAAGATCCTCTGCACCAGTTATTTTTGGCCCTCCATCTTTAAGGATTACATTCTTGCTGTCTGCTCCTATCACAAGTGCCAGATCTACCAGCGGAAGATGCGTGTGCCTCCCACTCCATTGCACCCTGTTTTTACTATCGACCCTTTTGCAAAATGGGGCATTGATTATATGACCTGTAACCCTTGCTCAGCCGGGGGCATGGGTATATTATCGTTGCCATTGATTACTTCACAAAATTGGCTGAGGCGATGCCCACATTATCTGAAGACAGTCAAACAACAACACAATTTTTGTTTAATCATGTTATTTAATGGTTCGGAGTCCCTCAAACTATCGTCACTGATCACGGGAAGCATTTTTGTAATCACATGATAACCGAGCTAACAACCCAGCTAGGCTTACGGCATGATAGTTTGAGTCCATACTATCCTCAGGCCAATGGCCAAGTAGAAGGCGTCAACAAGGTTCTAGTTACCATGCTTCAATGTATCGTTGGCATGCACAAGTCTAACTAGCACTTGATGTTGTTCTCTGCCTTGTGGGCCTACCGAACATCTGTGAAGGATGCCACCGGTTTCACTCCATTTCAATTAGTTTACGGACTGGAGGCTACCCTTCCAATTTAGTGCGAGATACCTTCTTTGAAATTGGCTGTCGAATTACTTCCCAACACTACTCCGGTAGAAGAATGCCTTCTTTACCTATAACGGCTGGACAAGACCTGTCGGCTAGCCTCTCTAGCTATTAAAGCACAGAAGAAGAGAGTGAAAACTCACTTCGATCATACTGTCCATCCTCGTTCTTTTGTTGAGGGAGATTTAGTCCTACTCTACAATCAAGCGAATGATAAGCTGGGGGCAGGCAAACTCGAGCCCATGTGGCTTGGGCCTTATATTGTAAAGAGAGTTTTGCAGAAAGGGGCCTACGAGCTAATTGATTATGAAGGGAATCCTCTCGATAAGCCCCAAAATGGGCTTTACTTGAAAAAGTACTATGCGTGAATTCCATGCACTTTGGTTTGTACATACGTGTGTTTTTAGCAAGTGTGTTGAGTGTGTGTGTGTTCATGTTTTTGGCTTGGTGTGAAGGTGTGATTGCCGCTTATTGTGTCTTTTGCTTCTTGTGTAGATGTCTGGTACACCTTACGTTGGTTTTGCTAATGGTGCCTACCACAGTACCCTTAACTTGTCCTTTGCGGCGTGGGTGATCTACGATCCTCATGGTGAGTTGATAGACCTTCAAGGTGTTTGTTTAGGTTGTACCACAAACAATGTTGCTGAATATAGTGTTGTGATTGAGTTACTGGCTGAGGCGATTAATCTTGACATTCATGCATTGGTTGTGAACCTAGACTCTCAACTTGTCATCCACCAGCTCAATGGGCGATATTCTGTCAAAGACCATCGCATTTTAAGGTTGTATTTACGTGTTAAATTGTTAGAGAGGAATGATTTCATTACATATCAGCATATTGCACGACAATTAAACATGTTAACTGATGAATTGACTAATCATGTATTGGACAGACATTTGCTTAACATGTAATTAAAAAATCATACAAGAAAGCATGTAAAGCACAATAATAGACCATAGGAATATGTATGTATATATATATATCGTGTGTCACACCAAGGCACTCAAAAATAAGTGTACATGTCCAAATAGAGTTTGTGTTCTCTGTACATCTGAGACACATGTCTCTCAAAAAATCACCAGCAAGAAATAAAAACCTAGGTGTCTACTGTGGTGGGTTGTGCTCCCTATAGTACACTTCCACTCATGTCACCCGCCTCAAGAGGCGATGCATCCTGGGTTCCACTCCTACTGTGTGGATCTGGGACGCTCTGGGGACCTCCTCGATCCCCATGTAATCTGGAATCCCTGCTAGTAGGCCCTCAAGGTTCTGGATCGTTGTCTCCATCGTATCATCTTCTGGAGGAGCCAGGGCTAGTGCTGCAATGCCCTGTGCATCCCTCCGCGCCTGTAGAGCCAGCCTGATGGGTCTCGTTGGTCCTACATCTACTTACCATATCATTCGTCATTAGGACATATGCACGAAAAAAATCAAAAAACATCATAGAAAAAAAATGTAAAAAAATGTGATCAAGTGTCTTACCACTGTCATCCCACTGCTCTCTAGCGGGCAGCTGCATGTCATGATCTCTGCGGAAGTCCATGCTGGCATACAGCCAATCCTCCATGAAGATCATCTGTCGCTCCAGCCACTCTAAAAAAAATGTCCCCCACGCCACTAGTCATCCGCCACCTCCTCGTAGCATGACGTGAGCCCATCACATGGCCCTCGTCTCATGTGGCCTGGGTAAGTCAAAATCCATGTCCTGTAATTGTAGTGTTGGTACCCACTCCAACATGAGCGGGACTAAGATGGATCCATAACCAAACTGCTTCGTCTCTCCTCGACCGCAGTTGGTGAGTTGCCTCTTTATGTTCGCCGTCACTGTCTCTGCCCAGTTAAACATGGTAGGATTGAGATACTCGAGAGCCAGTCGGAGCTGGGTCTTCGAAGCCTCATGTTGGGCTTGGGAACCCGTTGCCCGTGTCACCATGAAAAGCATAGCACGAAGGACTACATCGTCCACTGTTGGGATTGCCACCTTCCCACTCCTTGTCTTGCGTGCTCGTGGGCACACTTGAGCTATCAACATATCTAAGGAATCACCCCCTGGTCGCTGCCCCTCCAGAATGGGCCTCTCACCTCAACGGGATAGCCCGGTAAAAAAACATATGTCTGTAGAGTCAAACTCGATATCCCGGCCTCGGATGATAAATTTCCCATCTGTGGGATTCCAGACCCTAATCAGTAGCTCCAGCAAGTCAGGTTGTGACCACAGGTGTGGAGTTAGGAAGAATTTGAGGAATCCGCATGCCCGTAATGCGTTTCGGCACCCAACATCGGCAAAAGCTTCTATATCGTTGTTATCATGCATGTGTTCTTGCCAGATGAATGCCATTATAGCCTGCAAGATGAGAAAAGTTGGATTAGCACTTCATTTGGAAATTTCAACGCAGAATTTGCATTAAAAACATATGTTTGCGTCACCATCGCGTCTGTTTTTTAAACAGATGCGATGGCACGAGTCGCTAGTTCAAGTTTTTCACGATCATCGTGGAAGCACACCACTTTTCCGCGATGATTGGAGCGAGCCATGTGTAAAAAATTTTTCGGCCATCGCAGACTCGATAGGGTAAACCCACGATGACCGAGTGGCGGAGCTCAGTTTGAAAACCCACCTAAACTCACACATGGAACGTTCAAAATGAATGAAAAAAGTATTAAATTGAAGCGCAGGGCAACGTGTGTCTACCTGGAACAAGTTTCAGGACGAATGATGCATGAATGGGGCCGAATTTCGCTCACCAACTTCAGTGCTCCAAGTTGCTCCACGGTGAATTGAATAGTACTATGGTAAAAATGAATGGGTTAATCCTTTTTATAGTGATTTTTGCAAATTGAAAAATTACATTTTATAAATGTGGGTTTTTCTCATAGTTTTGCTACATGGATAGTCAAAATATGGTTTTTACCTATGATTTTATGTGTATTGTTCATATTATCTCGAACGGGTTTACGTGTGACGTGTTTTTGTGTAGAGCTATAGGTAGCGGAGTTATGACGGTCTCATAAACACTTGATCCATGAAGTCATCTTTAAGCTCTTTTCCAACTTGAAAAATGAAAAGATGGCCTAGTTTTCCTCTTGACTCGTTAAAAGAAATGATAGGCGTTCGCCTTTAAGCTCTTTTTTCGATCGTTTAAACACAAAAAAATTGCTGGGTTTTTGTCGTTTCAGGCTCGTTATTGGTTGTGAAACGACGTGCTTTCGACTACTTTTCTACTTTTTCGGGTCGAAGCCAATAGTTACGAAAGTACTCCTCGATCGTAATGGTCGTGTGGTTCTTTTGAGTATCGTTTTATACTTTTTTGGGCTCGAGAGACAACTTTACGAAAAAGGACCCCCCCTGGAGTTTTCTTTTCCATGTCTTTTTCAAACTATCTAAACATGAAAAAGACTTCGAGTTTTACCTATGTCGGACTCGTTAAACCTTGACGACATTGGGCTCATCACCATGACGAGACTCGAGCTTCTCCTTCCTAGGGCTCGTTAAATTATTACTAGGTTGGACTCAACAATAGGTTTATTATTGATTATCTATGGAAGCTAGTTACTCTTGAACATCGACACTTTTGCTTCTTGTAGGGTTAGGACATCCATACGTCGTCATTTGGCCTTTCTCAGGTTTGGGTTATCATTCTAGCCTCATTCCATTCGATTCATGCCATCTCCATCGAGCCTCTGATCCCTTGGTGCCTGAATGCTGCCAGCCCCCTACGGAGTCATGTCGCCGACATGTTCAAGAGTATAATCCTTCTGCAGTTTACACCGTCGTCTTTTCCTCTGATACTCTGTTTCGCCATCTGCCACTTGTTCCTTATCTTGTGTCGTTGATGGGGGAAACATTATGGCCCTCCTGCGACAGGTTGTCTCCTGTCGACATCAGCTCATTATCCAAGAGATTGACCTAGAAGATCCCCTTCGGTACCTTAGAGCTTGCATGCCTCAATGGCAAGTTCTTTACACCTGACGGTCAACTTTCATCATCGGTCTTCGATTGGGTGATTCCATGAGTGTTCAACTTCATCTCCTTTTTCACACTTCGTGGATTGTGCTATACAGTACCTTGAGAGCCATTGACATTATTGGTGGTTTCTCTCGTGCTTGTTAACGGTTTTCATCATTGACCGGTAATCAAGCGATGTTCTATCATGCTCGACCTCAGCACATCTATTCACATGTTAGAATTTGTACTATGAACGGATGGGTTCAAGACCCCGAACTCAGATTACACATGTTCGAGCTGCATGGATAGGTGATTACATGACTCATTGATGGATGGTTGCGGCCATACCTTTATCATCGTCATGGTCTCATTAGCTGGATGGCTGCATTCATACCACAAACCTATTTCATATGTCTTTTGGATGGCTACGCCCATGCCTAGACTACATGTACTTCATTATCAGAGATATCAATTTTACTTGCGTGCAGGTTCTTCCAGATGGTGTTCTAGTTCAGTCAGTTTCATAAAGCATTTCACCCCTCCCACTCTCTCGGGCTTCATACTTTAGGGGGCATCTATTATACAGTAATTTGTCACTGTCTTCACTCCAGTCCTCCTACTGTGTCATGTGTCCAAGTCATACATGCTCACATTAGATAAATGCTCTCTGATGTTACCAAATGACCCACATTTCCAAAGGTTTCTGCCTCATCTAGTCTGTTGGCTAAATAAACACACTGATGGGCGCTCCAAAACAATCCAGAAGTGCTGCCATCATGGAAGTACACGTGATTCCCACGATGGTCAGATTTTATGTGCCAACACGACTGTAGCTTGTAATCCTGAGCGATGATCTGACTAGCTACGTTATTCAATAGCGATGTCAGCACTGAGGACCAGTTATGTGCCCACGATGATCTAGATTGGGCGAATTTTTTCCAATAGTCAGCCTTCCAGATGACTCTAGACCTGGTTGTTGGCCTAGTTTATGTCACCCTCCTTTCTATGGTGTGGCTGTTCCGTCATTTGTGCTACCTTCCTTGGAGATAAGCTTATCCTCCCACCTTTTATGGAGATTCCTTCTCCTATTTAAACTCTCACCATTGCTATGTGCTGCTAGTTTTTGGAGTTCTTAGTCTTTGGAGTGGTTGCTGATAGTGTTGTTAGTGCTTGTGAGTTTGCTAGATAGCTGGTGTGAGTGTGACAAGTGTGGGATTGTTGATAGCTTGAGGAAGGTTGTGAAGTGCCCTTAATCTTGTGTAAGACTTGTGAGTGAGAGAGACTTGTGTATTGGGAGATTCATCTTCAAAGAGTGAATGCTTGAGGAACATGCTGGCTGGATCCCTCTGAGAAGGCTTGTGACGTCAAGACTTTGGTTGTAAGATTACTCTTATTTCATTATTAATGCAATCAATGATTTTTTCGTATGCCTTGTATGTAATGTACTTGATAGCTCATGACTTCTTGACTTTGTGAGTAAATAGATCATTGTTGTTCCAGTTATGTGCTTTGTTGTATTTCCTTTTCATTGTTTCAGGTTGATCACTCATTAGGAGAAGGAAGTGGAAGCTGGAGCAATGAAACGGAACTCCATCGACGACCGGTTGAGGTAGGCCTCCAACTATGACTGTTTAAGGAAAGCTATTGTTGATCTGTCGTTGTTTGTGACTAGACCCACTCTAGGGCTATAGGGTTTGCCTTTGTCCATAGAGGGAACACTTTCCTGCATCACAGTCCCCTCTAGTTTTTCTCCCAAAAAAGAATTGGAAGTGGAGGATCGATGTGAATTACAGAGCTAAACAAAGCCACCAAGAAAGATGATTTCCCTTTACCTTTCATTGATCAATTTTTAGATGGTCTTGTAGGGAAGAAGTTCTTCTCTTTCCTAGATGGATTCACTGGTTACAATCAGATCTAGATCAGCCTTGAGGACCATGAGAAAACTAAATTCACATGTCCTTGGGGTATGCTTTCTTATAGGGTCCTTTCTTTCAGATTATGTAATGCCCCTGCCACTTTTCAAAGGGCAGTTCTGAGCATCTTTGCTGAGATGATCCACGACTCTATAGAGATCTACATGGATGATTTTACTCCCTATGGGTGTGACTTCCTGGAGGCTCTCTCTAACCCGGGGAAAGTCCTGAAGAAGTGCATTGAAATGAACCTATCACTTAGTCCCGAGAAGAGTGAATTCTTAATGAAGCAGGGACTATCCTTGGCCATTCAATATCTCAAGAGGGAATACAAGTGGACCCAAACAAATTTTCCATCATAAAAAGGGTCCCTACTCCTAAAAATAAAAGGGATGTTAGGAGTTTCTTGGGCTTAGTTGGATATTATAGGAGGTTTATCAAGGACTTTAGCAAATTAGCCTCACCATTGTTTTGATTTCTGGAAAATGACTCTAAATCCTACTAGATAGGTAGCTTCTAAGAGGCCCTAGAGAAATTGAAAGAAACATTAACCACTGCAACCATACTTATAGGCCCAAATTAGACTCTTCATTTCCATATCCATGCTAATGCATCTGACAAAGCTATGGGGGAAACTTTAGGACAAATAGATGGTAAGTTACCTTATGCCATTTACTTCATTAGTAAAAATCTGTCTAAGACTGAATTGAGCTACACTGTGACTAAGAAAGAACTCCTAGTTGTTGTACGCTCTTTGAACAAGTTCAAACACTACATCATTAGATACCAAATTTTTGTGCATACTAACCATGCAACTATCAAAACCTTGATGAACAATCTTGGTGTGAATTCTAGAATCATTAGATAGTTGCTATTGTTACAACGGTTTGATTTAACTATCATTGACAAGAGAGGAAAATAAAATGTAGTTGTAGATTTGTTGTCTAGACTTGATTTTCCTACAGGTTATGAAGGGGTGGTTGATGACCAACTTCAATATGAGAAATTATTTTCTATCTCAGTGCTCTATCCATGGTTTGCTGACATAGTCAACTACCTAGTCGTTGCAAACTTTTCTCCAAATATATCATCCAAGGAGAAGAGAAGAATTGTAAGGAGGAGAGCCCCTTTCACTTGGATTGGCGGGAATATCTTCAAGCTAGGACCAGATCAGATCTTGAAGAGATGTGTCAAGGAAGAGGATTATTAGACATCCTCTCATCCTGTCATGATGGGCCCTGTGGAGGTCACTTTGCTACTAAGAGAACAATTTTCAAAGCTCTACAGGTTGGCTTCTATTGACCCACTCTCCACCAAGATGCAAGAAGATATATCAACATATGTGATTAGTATCAGAGGAAGGGGAAACCTACACCCAAGGATGAAATTCCCCTACAACCTTAGGTGGCTTTGGAGTCATTTGACAAGTGGGGCATGGATTTCATTTTCCCAATTGATCCACAAAAAAGTACATCATTTTGCGCACTGGTTATTTGACAATGTGGGCTAAGAGAAAGGATGTCAAGGCAAAAACATAGGAGAAAGTGGCTGAGTTCTTAAGGGAGAATTTTTTTTACAAATTTGAGTGCCCCAAAGAGATAGTCACTGATCAGGGAGCTCAATTCACATCACATTTGATCAAGAATTTGTTAAGGCAACATCATATCAAGCATAAAAAATATACTGCCTATCATCCTCAGGCCAATGGACAAGTAGAGGTCACAAATAGGGAATGATCACCAAGGTTGTGAGAAACAATAGGAAGGATTGGGTAGAAAAATTAATGGAGGCCACTTGGGCCTATAACACAACTTGGAAAACAACTGCAGGTTTTACCCCATATAATCTGGTCTATCGAAAGAAAGCTCTACACTCTATTGAGTTTGAGTACAATAATTTGAGAATGGAAGCTCGATTTTATTTAGTTGTCACCAAAGGACAATAGGAGAGGATATTCTAGTTAAATGGCTTGGATGAATTTAGATTGAAGGCCCTCCTACACACTGAGGTTATCCAATTGCAGAGGAAGGTATGGCATGATAGGCTTATCGAGGACATTTTTTTCAAGAAGGCGATTAGGACTTACTATATGACTCTAGTTTCAAGTATTTCAAAGGAAAATTGATGATAATATGGTTAGGTCCATACTTGATAGAGAAATTCCATGACAATGGAGCTTTTCAAATCAGGACCATTGATAAGGAAGGGATTCCCTTGCTTGTCAATGGTTATAGATTGAAGGTATACAAAAAGCCTGTGTCCAAGTAAGAATTCATAAACACCATTATTAAAGAGTTTAATATTATCAGAAGTGTCTTAATGTCCAAGCCCCAACATTCCTAGATATATTCTTTTTTGTGG
Source organism: Pinus tabuliformis (assembly GCA_031772625.1). NCBI lineage: Eukaryota > Viridiplantae > Streptophyta > Pinopsida > Pinales > Pinaceae > Pinus > Pinus tabuliformis. The sequence goes on along the minus strand of CM062807.1, from coordinate 290,162,936 downwards.
AAAAGGAAAAAAATAGAAAGATAATAAAAAGCCTGAATGAATAACTTTATGAGGCATCTGAGGCAAACTCTTGGGTTGAGAACCTCCCCGAGGCAACCCAGGGGTAAAGAAAAGGAAAAAATAAAGATCCCTAGGTGAAAACCTCTCCTGATGTAGCTTGTGTGTCTCTCTAAAAAGAAAAAGAGAAGAAAAAATGAAATAATAACAAAGGATAATCTCAGGACATGGATCCACAACATGTCCATTAATAATTTTTGTCATTTTGCAGATTTGAGGACAATGGTGAATTCCAAAACTACAGGGAAAACATCCTCAAGATCCCATCCACTTCTTCCCCCAGAAACTCCATATCCTCCATCCAAATCCATGTCCTCTCCACTCTCCATCATCCCAGTGGCTCAAAAATAAAATTTCATCCCCTCTCTGGATTGCTACAAGAAGACTGTAATTGCTACAAGAAGATCCTATAACACTATAGGAGGATCACAAAAAACTACAAGGAGAGGATCTAAATGAGAAGACCACCAATCATGACCTTTCCAATGGTGAATTATGTTCTCCCACCTTGATCCACCTCCCATCCATCCTTAATACATCCCAGTTCACAAGAAAAGTCAATATCTTTCAAAACTAACCCTCCACCCTCTCTCATTATAAAAAATGCTTGAAAAACACAGAGCACATTCCATCCATTTACACAATCCTACACTGCTCAATCATAGTCCTAACATCATCCTCCAAGCCCTTTGCACCCTTTCTCATCACTCCCATGCAGTTAAAATACCTTGGAAGAGAAGAAGAGGGCTTCTACAGGACTCTCCTGTAGCAGCCTGTGAAACCATTACATAAAAGCCATAATCCTAGTTTTTTTCCTTCGATAAAGTAGAAGGGGTGATACCAACTCATGAGGCACTCTTCCACTCCAAGAAGGTCTCTCCAACAATAACAACAACACCTAGGACATCAACAAAGGACCTACACACATAGAAGAAACAACAATCAAATACCATAAGGAGAAGAGAAGATATACACATGAACATGAAAAACACAACAAGCCAATTCCCTTGGTGACAGTACAAAGGTCCAACACTCCAACATGCACACCCCTGCATCAATCAATCATGAGGTAGGCACAGGTATGGAAGCCTCTCATCTCCTCCCTATGTGTAAATAATGAAAAATGTATGAATGTTGACAAGAGGTATTTTTATAAGCTAGAGGTGGCCAGTTAACTTGGCCACCCTCGGTCAATGAACAAAAAGTGATTTATGAGCCCTCATGCAAATTGGAGGCATCACATCAGTCAATATTAGATCACAAAGAGTGGGTGGTGATTATGAGGGACAAGGGAATGATTACTCCAGGTGGGGAAAACGATACAAAAGAGGAAAACTCGTTCCTTTGCCAAGTCATCAAAGTGCTCTGATCCCTTGCCAAAAGTGGAATATAATGTACTGAGGCTCGAATTATCTTGCATCTACACAGTTAAAAAATATTTAAGGTGAAGATGAGTTTGGGGAGCCATCGAGGATATTTGAACCCCGATTTGCCACTTCTATAGGAGGAAGATATAGGAAGTTTGCAAATGCTATAGGAAGCTCACGAAATTGCCACATGAAGCCTCAAATGGTGAAAGGATGCTTCCAAGGGTAAATTTCGTCTCCAATTATCCTTATCCCAAGCCATGTGGTAAAAATTAATTGCAACCTCTCATTCATCTATCCATAACTTGTATGTTGGTGCACCCTAAATTCCATAGGAAATATCAGTCAAATTGTGGATTGCAAGAATTTTTCTGGCTATAGATTAGAGGTAATATATAAAATTGTCATCAACTAAAGATTCCAACCCTCTACTTCCACCTAATTATACATCAGAGCTATTATAAGAAGAAACCCTCCTTCACCTAGTTGAAAAAAGAGTAAAGAGATGGGAGGGGGATTCAGTAGAAGGGAGCCTACAAACATTAAAAGAATTCATCTTCACCCTCTTGTATTAGACATTATTAGAAGACATCGTTGGCCAGGATTCTTTGAACTACTGAAGGGATGTGATGGTGACATTACATATGAATTTGCAATGGCCCTAAACTCCTAGACAAGAGTGAGTGCCACCACTTTGGTAAGGGGATTAGCTATTTCAATCAATCTTGAGCTAATTAGAAGGGTGAAAACCCTTCCCTTAGGAGTCCAAAGGAGAAGAGAAGACGAAATCTCCAGTGTCATTTCCAAAAATAACTTCTTCACTACTAATGAAGAAACTACTAAAGACAAGAATGGAGTTAAAATGGAAATCCTACCCTATCCTTGGGATGAAGTGGCCTACCATATCCTAAAACATATCTCCTGTGAAGGAAGGCTGAGTGTAGTCTATGCTTACCATTTTAGATTACTCCATGAACTAATTTTTCAAGGAGAATTTCCCCTAGCCCAAAGACTCAGTGTACCATATTTCCTCCTACAATCCACCAGGGACATGAGCCAAAAGGTGAGAGAGGGAAAGCACCAACACCTAGGCCACCATGGCCTCATCAAATTGATAGCAGTAGATGCTTTGAATAAACTAAGGATCCCAATCCTTTTTTCTAAATTCATGGATATGGACAAAGAGGCCTTCATTGACACTCAAAGTCTCACACTAGGGGAGACCCCAACCTCTAGTGTTGGAGGAAGAGAAGGGAAAGAAGAAGAACAAGAGGCAAAGGAAGAAGAGGAAAGAGAAGAAGAGGCAGAGGAAGAGGAGGAAAGAGAGATAGAGACAGAGAAAATAGGGTAAGAAATAGAGGCAAAAATATAGAAAGAGAAATATGAAGAAGAAGAAGAGGAGCAACATGAAAAACCAATCCCTAAGAAAACTACTACATCTATAGAATAAGGGGTATCCCCAGAGAAAACAAGTTTGTCTCCAAGACCCATTGAAAAAGAGGTAGTTTCTACCTTAGCTACCTTGAGCGCACCAGTCAAACCCAAGAGGAAAAGGCAAAAGAAAAATCCCCTCTATTTTAAAACTAGGAAAATCGCCAGGATTAAGGAAGGAAGGCCTTAAACTCCCACAAATGCCCCTATCACAATTGAAGAGTCCCTAAGTATAAAAGAGGAGGTAGGGCCCATTGAAAGGAAAGTTTAGGAGGTCAGCTCTCCAGAAACCATATCAAAGAATCATATAGCATATGTAAGGAGGCTCACCACTAGATCAACCTCCTTTAAACAATCCAAGACACCTACCACACTCCAACAAAAAGGAAAAGGGAAGCTACAGGAAAAATAGAGCATGCTATAGGAAAAACGTAGTGTGTTACAAGAAAAATAGTGTGCGCTATAGGAAGAACAAAAGGTCCTACAGAAAGAGAAGAATGAGCAACAAGAGGAGGCAACTTCCCCACAAAAAATTTGAGAAGGATTTTCCAGAGATATAGGAGCCTAGTCCACAACCTAGTTTGAGCTCCTATTATAAATTCATTGAAGGAGGGAGACTTATTCCACAAAAATTTGTAATCCCACTTTTCTTTGAACTTGAAGAAGAAAGAGGAAGAACCCATATATGGATGCATATAGCTAAATCAAAAAAAGTGGAATATGTGGGCCTCATGGAAGAGAAGGTACTTGAAATAGGAAAGGAATTAAGTGAGTTAAGGGAGAAAGAGTTTGTTGTCTAGGTAATCCTTTCTGCAGACAAAGATGATCCCTCTAGCCCAATGAGTGTGACAAGAAACCTACGTGATAATCTATTGGAAACTTTCCTAAGCTACAATTGAAATGAGAGACAAAGAAGATGACCTACCTCATTCTGATACTATCATATCCTCATTTTTTGAAGACCTTTAATCACTTGTGTCACGGGCTCAGTCCTGCTTCTCACACATTTAAACACCTGGATAAGAGATCAAGACACAACAAGGCATGCAAATACAAATAGCATAATCAAAAGTAACCTACTTAAGATATCAAGGAGAGTTAAGATAAATGATACATAAGCATACACATTTATGGAAAATGAACTAGTAGTCGTACATTAATAGAATAAAGGAGGAAGCATACAACCAAGGCTTGATGTCAATAGGCTCTCCTTGAATGAATGTCCAAGTCCAAGCTTAAGCTCTCCAAGGCAAATGAGTAGCATATAGGCACAATATTAGGTAGAGGAAAATTAGGCACAATATTAGCAGACAAAGACCAACCATTTAGGAATGGGAGAGGATGAATATATAGGCAGGGAAATGGAGTTAGTATCTCTCCAAAGATATGAGAAGGTCCTCATCTAAAGGAGGTAGCTCATAGGGATAAGACCAAAATTCCAAGTTGATATAATTCAACCTCATCCACACTGAACAACCTCCATCTCCCCGCTCTGGAAGCTTCTATATCACAAAGCTTCTCATCCTTTTAGGGATCATCGAAGGTATACAAGCAAACAAAGAAACGATGTCATGGGGCTAGTATAATGCAACTAGCGACCATCGTGGTTTTAAGCATCATAAGGGAGATGATTCTAAAATTAGGGTTTTAGAGCCATTTCATTCAGGGAAGCTCAAGGCATTTTCCAATCAATTTTTTAGGGAGGATCTGAGCTACATATTTGAGTGAGTACACTACATGATGGTCATGTTTCGGGCCCTTCGGGGTATATCACAGGGAAGTGTGGGAGGTGTGACAAAATACTGTGTAACAGATGCCCCCTAAATCATGAAGGCAAAACAAGGATTGATGGATGATATGGTTTACGAGCTTTTGTAAGGACGAGAACAAACACTATCAGGAGACCTGCAAATCAAGGACGCATATACATATACATATCTGATATCAAAACATGAATCCACGGTATGGAAACAATCATCCAGATAATAAGGAATATGTGAAAGGATCCATGGTATGGGCGTAGCCATCCGAATGAGAAGGATCATCTGTAAATCTAAGATCCAAGGTACGGTCACAACCACTCGATATAAAAGGATAATCATAAATGTAAAGTCCCATGGTATGGTCACAACCATCGGTATAGCAGAAACATGTGTACAATCATGAATAATACATAACTCCACGTAGCCTAAGTCATATCAGAGAAGACAAAGGGTCTTGTGCTCCATCCCAACCTAATCAAAGTACAAATTCTATCATATGAATGAATGTGTCTAAGTCAAACATGCTAGAAAACTGCTTGATTACCGACCAATGATGTGGACCATGAACAAACATGAGAGATACCACCAATAATGACAATGACTCTCAAGGTACGATAGTATAATCCGTGAACGTGAAAAAAGAATCTAAATTTGAACACTTGTGGAATCACCCAATCGAAGGCCAATGGTGAAATCCTATCGTCGGATGCAAAGGACTTGCCATTTAAGCATGCAAGCTCTAAGGTAATGAAAGGGATTTTCTAAGTCATCTTCCCGGATAGTGAGCTAAAATCAATAAGAAGTGATCTATCGAAGGAGGGCAATGATGAGTCCCCCATCATCAACACGAAACGAGGAATAAAATGGAATGAAATGAATAAGATCCAAGATTGTAACAAAGGGTCAGACAATGTATAGGTAATAGACTGCAAATAGGACTTCTCTTGAACGTTGGTTACACGACTCCAGAGTGTGGCAGCATTTGACTCAACATAGGACTAAACATCATGATGATGAAGTGGAATAGTCAGATGAGAGGAAAAAATGGATCACCCAAACCTGGGAGGACAAGTGACTGAGTGAGGATATTCCAAACCTGACACAAGAAGCAGATGAGTGTCATGTTCAAGAGCGACATGCTGCCTATACAAGTGATTTTTCACTTTCACTTTTTCCCTACTATTTCTAGTGAGTAACTCTTTATTTTTACACAAGCTTGAAGAGGATACCATGTTCTTTTCATATAAGTTCACCCTTTGGATAAATCCATGCTAGTAAGTTTTATGAGTCCTAGGAAGAAGAAACTCGGTCTCATCATGGTGACGAGTCTTTCATTATTTTAATTTTAAACGAGCCCAATGGAAGGATAACTTGGTATATTTTTCATTTTTAGAGAGTTTGATAAAGGGATGAAAAAGAAAACTCCATCATGTCCCTTTTTGTAATTTGTCTCTCGAATCCGAAAAGGTAGAAATTCGAGAGAACCTCTTGACCATTTCGACCAAGGTGTACCTTTTGTCATAAATAGTCAATCTCAGCCCGAAAAGGGGGTAAACATATACTGAGATGACATCAAATTATTTAATTTAACGAGTTTGAAAAGACAAGTACTCGACAACCTTTTCATATTTCGAGAGTCAGAAAAGAGATTAAAGTTGATTCCATCTAAAGGATAGAAACTCGTTCTGGTGATGATGGAACTACTCAAAACATGTAAATGTCAAGAGGCTAGCTAATAAGACCACTCATCGCAAATGTTACTTAGGCAAGGGTAACACAATCAAATGAAAGTGAATGATCGGCTAAAGAGATGGTGGCGATGGAATGGAAAAACCAAGGGTCATCTAGAAAAAATCAATTGACAAAATGACAATCACGAGAGGTAAAAAGGGAAGTGGTTTCATTTTTACACAAGCTTGAAACGTGGTAAACTATGCTTGAGTATAATTGAGGATGGTTTCATTTTCTCACAAACTTGAAACTTGAGGAAAAAATATGCTTGGATTTGGTTTCATTTTTACAAAAGCTTGAAACTGAAACAAACTATGCTTGGATTTGGTTTAATTTATAGACAATCTTGAAACGGAAACAAACTATTCTTGGATTTGGTTTCATTTTTACACAATCTTGAAACAAAGATAAACTATGCTTGGATTTGGTTTGCATGTCCCTATCATAATGACTCAATTCGAGGTACATGCCCCCAAGCTTCATTGCATTCACCTTAGTGGATGAAATGAAGGTTCACTTATGAGATCAAGTGAAAGACTGACTGGGACTTTACGAGTTCTAATCAAAGACTCAAATTGGAAGCGTATTTGTTTCATTTTTTAACGAGCTTGACAAAAGACAAGGAACTTTGATCCAGACACATATTTCATTTTTTAACACGGTTGACATAGTAAAAGAACTGTCCTCATATACCTTGTTTCATTTTTTAAGGAGTGTGACACAGGACAAAGAAATCTGCTCGAGATACCTATTTCATTTTTTAACGAGGTTGACATAGTAAAAGAACTATCCTCATGGCCCTTGTTTCATTTTTGAACGAGCTTGACACAAGGAAAGGAACTATGCTTCAGACACCTATTTCATTTTTTAACGAGGTTGACATAGTAAAAGAACTATCCTCATATACCTTGTTTCATTTTTTAAGGAGTTTGACAAAAGACAAAGAACTCTGCTCCAAACCCCTGTTCACAGACAGAAAGAGGCCATGGATTCCAAGAGGTTCTCATTAGATGGGAGAACAAAACTCTGGAAGGGATACATGTCGAGGGATCCAATGGAAAAAGAAGGCTCCAATGCGCCAATGCTCCTAGTACATGGTGTACTACATCACCTACTAGATCATCAGTAGATGTGGGCATGGAACAGGTGGCCATGTAATTAGCCTGTGGTGGGGGTGATACCGCTTGCACATAAGAACGATTTAGGGATGAGAGTTGATTAGGAGTTCATTTAGGACCAATGAATGTAAGTTGGTCAATGATCACAATGGTTTCTTCATGCAGGAAACACATCACTCGAAATAGAGGAGAAAAAAGAGCTCTCATGATATAAACATAGTCATGGAAAAGGAATAGATTAAATTCTAAAGGGCCTTGGACAATCATCACGTCTATATAGACAATCTTTCCTCCCAAAGTAATAGGTAACTTAGGAAGGATCCCTAACAGTTGACTGGTTCCTCTGTTAGAAGCTAACAGATTCTGGGTGATGGGGACAAGCTGAGGAGAACCTAAAGCTTTCCAAGCACTTGAGGACAAAATTCTAATAGATGTGTCCTCATCTATGACTATTCTAGGTACGACCATATTGTATGTCTATATTGGAATCTGGAAAGGCACATAAGACGGAAGCTGATATCCTGCTAGTTGACTCTAATCAAAAGAAGACACTAAATACTCGGAAGGGGTGTCTTAATAATGTAAAATATATCCTCTTGCTCAATGGGAACATGAGAATTTCTCTCATGCACCTCGGGAATGGGAGGATTTCCCTCTAGCTCATTAGAAACTGATGAAACCAAAATAACCTAAGAGGTATGGGGTTCACTCTCTACCTGAAAGGTACAGTTAACTAAAGGTGGAGTCAAGTCTACCATTTTTTGAACCAATGGTTGGTCAAGAACAAACTCATGAGACTCACTTTCAGAGAGAGTGGGGTTGACCAAAGATGACTTTTGATCAATCACTAGACCAGCTAGTGAAGGATTAGGGGAAAGCTTTTGATACCCAGTCAAAAGATGATGTTGAGAAGCTGTAAGGTTTTCCAAATCTTTGGAAGCTTCATACATAAGAGGACAAAGGTGAATGGGATGATTACCTTCACACAACTTACTGGGAAATTTCACTTTTCCCTTTTTCCCACGGGATTTATTATTACTAGCTGAGGGTTTATCACGAGCATGATTGCCAAAGGCTAGTAACAACCGTCAACGTGAACATGCGGACCACACTTCTAAGACCTTGGGAATACTAGGACAACTTCAGAGAAGGTGGTCATCCCTACATAGCATGCAAGGTAATTTCACTTTCTAAGGCTGGTTGGAAGATTTTTCTTCATTAGTTGCGTTGGTAACAATAGTTGTTTGGTTTCTTCCTTTCTTATTTTGTTTCTTCTTCGTCGTCCTCTTCTTCTTCTTCTTAGATTCCTGGTTACTAGAATCCAGACTTTCACTAGGCGAAGAGGAAGAATAGGGTGAATAAAAAGGCGAATAAGGAAAGGGGTCAATTGTAGGATCAACGCGAAGTTGATTTTGTTTAGGTGGAGGAGAACTCGGTTTAAAAGCAGGTTGGACACTCGGAACCAACGAGTATGAAAATAACCAAACAGGAAGACCAATGGTCAATATAGGAAGGGGCAATGTTGCCATATAGGGAGCACCCGTATTTTTGAAAGAAGGAAAAGGACAAGGATTCCCATCAGATGGGTTTCCTTGGCTGGGAAACTCAAGAAATGTTTCCCTTGGTATCAACGTAAGATCTACTAAGGAGTATTTCCACAGGAAGGATGTTGTTCCATGGTCAATTGATTTATTTTATAACTTTAACAAAAATAAATTAAAAAGGGGTAATCTAGGCAAAAGGGTTTACCAAGTATCTGTGAACTAAAATATACACCTAAGCCGAAACCAAGGACTTAACATAAGGCAATCAGTCTCCCCGAATTCTATGTTCGATGTATCATGATTACAATGCGACTGACTTGGTTACCTGTGGCTAAAGGATAGCAATCTAATGGGTTCTCCCAATATATACGTGACAGTACAGGGAACACAAGTTCATGTTAGTGCTATCTAATGTAAAACCATTTGATGAGAGCATCCCTATATACATATCATACAAAAAATTACTGGAGAAACTTCTATATACTTCCATACTGGGACAAGATTTCACCCCTGGGATACAATGTAGGCAGTTAACGACAACTGCTATGTTTAAAGACGCCAGAACACATTTGTAGCCTGGACCTCTACATATTTGCGTTAAGTTCCAAATGCTCATTATGTTAACTGAGGTAAATTTTAACGTTTATCTTCAATTATGTTCCAGTTTTGGGATCAAAACGATGTCACCTAAATCCCTAAGATTCAGCTATATGAGAAAAGGAAATTTTCCACTTTAATGAAAGCTAGACTAACCAAGGGAAGAAATTTCAACCAGTAATGCATCATGCAAAATGACTTCCACTAACTTTCACTTTCATCTTCCAAATGCAATGCCAAAGGAAAAAATGATTTTGAATTTTCACTATCCTAAATGCAACTTTTCGAAAGAAAGACGATTTTGACTTTACTAAGATGCATTTATATGAATTATGATTTTATTTTCATTTTTAATGATTTGATGCACCTAAAACAATTTTTAGCTCTCAATCACTGAAAAAAATGATTTATTTTTAATGATCAATCCCAAAAAATAACTTTTCAGTGAATACTAATCTAATGCATTTTCACGAAAATTAAATTTTGAAATACAAGAAAGAACAAATGCAAAACGATGTTTCCAATGATTTCCACAGAAAACAAAACTCAATCAATCAACAAAACAAACATCTCAATGACACCAACAAGCAGTGAGTGATGAACAATTAACTAGAAACCCTAGAACTCAATCAAATTTAACTTCAAAGCTAATGAGACAAATTTTGAAAATTAATCAAGACAATCAATCAAAAACTAACAAATCCAAGCATACAAGATAGGAAAAGACCATAGGGGACAAGACACACTGGATTCTAAGGAACAAACCTTAAAAATTCTCACATTCAAGGATCATCACTTCTTTATATACCCAAACCCATGATGATTGGGTTATCATCGCTACTTTGCATAGCCAAACCTGCGATGGTCGGGGTCATCAGCACTACTTTGTATAACGAAAATAGTGATGATTTCAACATGACCAGACATTGAAGAATTTTTTTTCCATCATGAATGTACAGGTAGCAGCTCGCAAAGCCATCATGAATGTTAGATCTAAACTTGCAATGGGCAAGGAATATGGAAAAAAAAAAAAAGGATTCCAAGAAACAATCCAGACTTGGCACTCTAAGGAAACAATCAGTGATGGTATAAACCCATACTGATGCAGACAAGCTGACAAATCGACGGTTGGTCTAACTAGTCATAGGATTTGATTGAAGGAATGGATGGAAAGGGCTATAACATCCTTAGTGGAGTCGCCATTTTTTGTCTAGGTAATCCTCTATTTGGAAAAAATCGATCCTTCTAGCCCAATGAGTGGGACTAGCAACCTACATGACAATCTAGTCGACACTTTCCTAAGCTACAATTGAAATGAGAGATGAAGAAGATGGACTACCTTGTTCTAATGCTATCATGTCCTCCTTTATTGAAGACCTTGAATCACTTACATCGCGGGATCGGTCCTGCTTGTCACCGCGTTTAAACACCCACACAAGAGATTGAAACACAACAAGGCATGCAAATACAAATAACATGATCAAAAGTAACCTACTTAACAGATCATGGAGTGATAAGATAAATGATACATAAGAATAAAAATTTATGGAAAATGAGCCAACAATTGTATATTAATATAATAAATGAGGAAGCATACAACCAAGCCTTGATGTCAATAGGCTCTCCTTGAATTAATGTCCAAGTCCAAGCTTAAGTTCTCCAAGCCAAATGAGTAGCATATAGGCACAATATTAGCATAAGGGTGCAAATAGAAAAAGACCAACCATTTGGAAATGGAAGAGGATGAATATATAGGTAGGGAAAGGGAGTTAGGATCTCTCCAAAGATAGAAGAAGGTGTTATAGACATTTTTGTGCCTTACAGCATTGAGCATGAAATGTCCATAATCTAAGGGATCCAAATTCCCTAAAACATGTTGTTCCTACCCCTAGAGGAACAAGGCTAACAAACCACAGCAATTCACATAAGTTCTCCACCTGAAACTGCTCAGAAACAAGTCAATTCAGGATCATTTCAGTGGCTACACTAGCTGTCTGCGCTGAATGTCAAAGCCAACACTGGCTACCTGCGTTGAATGTCAACTGGAACAAAGGCTACCTGCGCTGAACGAGAGTGGACAAGTGGCAGGCTCATTTCTCAAGGTGTCAAGACCCAGGAAGCTTCCAAAATGACACTTGCCTCAGGGAATTCGACTGGTGATGAGTAAGAGGTTCCAAATCTCCAAGTGGAAGCAAGAACCTCCAAGTGGACTCAAGAACTGATAGAGGGAGAGGACACTAGTCAGATCTCAAGCTGACTCATCCTCTCTCCAAACATCTATATATGGATCTCTCCTCCATGAGATCTGGAGGCTGGAATTTTGTTATTGCAAAGAATTGCTGTTGGTTTGAGACTGGAATCATTGGGTGCTTAATGCTTTGAAGGGGATGAAGATAGGAATTCCAATTGCTGGGAAGGAGATGCTGGATTGGAGCCCTCTGGGTTGTATCTCTTCCTGAACCTCGTTATTCATCAATAAAGCTATCTTGGTTTCTCCTATATGCTGATGTATTTTGATGTATGAATGTATTAATGTATTTGGTTTATTTCTAATCCTAAACTAGTTATGAATGTGAACATCTGTCTTTGCGTAGTGTTCTTCTCTTGTCTCAAGTAGCTGTTCTCTTGTCTCAAGTAGCTGTTCTCTTGTCGCAAGTAGCTATTCTCTTGTGATCTTGCAGGAAGTTGTAGCTGGATAAGCAAGAAGGCAAGTAGCTATGAACACCCAAAGAGAAGGGAGATTGGATCGAGGGACAAACGAAAGACACCGGTAAGTCTATTGATCTCTCTTCTTTCACATTTCATAAAGGAAGAAACCAGTATAGCTGTACTCGTTTGTTGCTAAGGCACTGTCACACCTTAGGTGGATAGGATCGTCCTGCATAGGCATTTTTCCCCACAACAAATTGGCGACTCCGCTGGGGAGATCTGTTTAAGTCATTTTATTTGTGTTTCTATCATTTGTTTGTTTCATAGACTTGACAGCAACAATTGAACTGCATCTTTCCCGGATGCAAAGTAGAAAGTTGCTGCTTTGATCCAATTGCTGGACTTGTCTATGATCTGAGCAATGGATTCACAAATGATTTGATGATCCTTGTGATAGATCTTAGTAGCCTTCAAATCATCCCTTTGATTACACCTTGCTTGTTGCTTTTATTTGGCCTAAAACAGTGAATTAAATAGAAATCTATGACCCAGAACTTGAGGGAAACGAGAGTTTATCCTTCAGCGTAGACCCAGTGAAGGGATTCTGCATTTCAACGCAGGTCCCGTGAAGGCTATCTGCGCTGAATGTCAAAACCCCTGTGTTGAGGTTGCGTTGAACCAGTTTGTCCTTGTGCAGTTGGGGTTCTCTGCTCTGTTTTGCCTTGTTTTGATCTCTGATTTTTGTGGCCTGTAACCAGCATAGGTACCAGTCTGAAAACTCCTTTTCTCTACTTACATTTCGCCTCCTTTTGTACAAAAAGACTGTGAGTGTTTTTATGTGTTTGTGGCATCATTTATAGTTTTCCTTTACATGAGTGAAATAGTCATCCTGTAGCCCTTGATTCAGATCTGTTGATTGTGATCTTAGAAGAGAGTTCATTGGCTATTTGCAGATTGACTATACATTTACTTTTGCTTATTGGTTTGAATTTGTCTCTTTTAAGTGTCAAAATAAGTCTTTATTTCGAAAATCGTTAAGTGTTGTAATCTCTTCTATCTTCTCTGATTTCGAAAAAAGTAAACTTGTTTGTATTGATCATTTAAAAGCAAATTCAAAGTTGTACAAAAAGCTTTCTTTGTAGGCATCAATACTAAGAAAGCGGAAAACAAACACCTGCATTGTGCATTTGCATTTGATAGTTTGCATGTTGGATTTAGGAAAAGTGCATTAGAGTGTGCTGATTGCTCTTTGAGAAAAGATGGTGTCTTTCTTTTCCCTTAGTAGCTAGGATTTTCAAAGTTGAAAAGATATAAAGCTTGCTTATCATCTTTAGACTGCATTTAGGAATTTGTATCATACATCTCGTGGTGAACCTTGAAAGGCAAACTTCAAAAAAGATCAACCTAAAATAAATTGAATGAACTTAACAATGCTTTGTAACATAACGCACAACATAGAGGTCTAGGCTAGAGACGTGTTCCGGTGTCGTTAAGCCTGGTGACTGTCGATCTTGTAGAAGGTGGGTGATTCCTCCTGAGGGACGATAGCGCCAGTACGGATTGTGCTCCCACGTACCGTCGCGTATATATTGGGAGACCCCTATAGGCATAAAACCTTTATCCTTAGGAAGCCGTGTCGGCCGCCCTACTGATCGCAATGCACTGAACACAGCATTCAGGAAGATCGACCGCCCGTACCCTAAAAAGTATTCTGCGGTTTTGCGAAAAGTTTGGCACACCCTCTGCCTAGAACTCCAGAGCAGTTTCTTTTGGCCTTTTTCAGACTCTATAACGGAAAAAGTCCATTCGAGTATTTGTCACTTCAGGCTCGTTAAAACATCGAAGGAGACTAGAGTCATCTTTAGCTTTTTCTCGACTCTTTAAAAATGAAAAAGCAAGTTGTGTCTAAAGCGTCGTTAAAATTTATTTTAAACGGAACAATCACCCTTTATTCCTGCGTTGATCTTTAGGTTGAAAAATGGAGCACACCAACCAAGGAATTCCCCTTGGTGAAAATCCTAGTCCCTTCTCCTCTTGGGGAGATGTTGGTGCGCCCCACATGGCCACATTGTCGCTTCCAGGACTGACAATTGGCCTGCCGGTTTGGCTCTTTTCAACCAATGTCGTTCAGAACACCACCATTCCTGAACAGTCGAGTCAACAGTTAGACTAGACTAAAGTTGCCCACCAGCCTTCTACTTCATCTTCCTCTCCTCCTTCTTCTTCGCTTGACGGAACTGGTAAAACAAAAAACCAGGTTCCTAAGGAGAGGAAGGAAAAGAAGAAGAAAGAGAAGAAGAAGAAGGAGCCAAAGGCGACTGGGGGCAAACAAGTGTCGTCTAACAAAAATCCACACACAACACTGACAAGGCCTAAATCGCCATGTGTCATATGCAAGGGAGACCACTTCCATAGAGATTGTCCCTGTATCCCTCGAATACTAAGGGACTGGTCTCCCCGTTTGCACAATTCGGTAGCATCAACCTCTGATAGCCATGTTGACTGCTCACCGTCAACTAGTGAAAGTGAATTCACAGGACAGAGAGGGAAATCTAGATTTCCCTGCAAACTATGTGAAGGCGATCACGCCATCCACCATTGTCCCTTCTTAGACGAGGCTAAACGAGTTTTGGAAGATCGCCCGATTTTACGAGCGCAACTTCCTCCTGGATATAAAAAACTCCTGCCAAGTCCTTCACTAGTTGAGAACCCGGCTGACCCGCCCAGATGGTCAGCCGAAGCACCTATCATTGAAGATAAACCGTCTGGATCCATGCCTGACGAAATTCAACAGGTTGATACGGCAGTTGACCCGGTTTTGCCTTCAGAGGCTCTATCTTCGAATGATACCATCACAAAGGAGAATAAAGACGACACCGTCCAAATTCTCTTCATCAACACTGACTCTGATGAACAAGGGGGCAATGCCCCCATTCCTTTATCGCAGGAAGGAAGTTCGTCAGAGCGATATCCGGTCGTTTATTCGGTCCCACCACCAAGCAACCTGGTTGTGTCCTTTGACTAGAACCAACTAGGCAGACCCCGGTTGCCAGCAAGCATACCATCCAGAATTATCGTTCAAATATATAGAATGGTAATGGCTGGCACTATCATTGTTGAGGGGGCATCTGTGAGTATCCTTTCCTCTATTGCTTGGAAAGCGCTTGGTTTGCCAGCGCTTTTACCTGAAATGAGAAATCTATCAGGTTTTGATAAAGGAACCAATCGACCTTTAGGGATCCTCCCCAATGTGCCTATAACATTGAAAGGGAAGACCGTTCAAATGAACGTGATGGTCATTCAAGGACCCTTGGATTATAACCTACTCCTTGGACGAGACTATATATATTGCATGGGAGCTATTGTCTCCTCACTCTTTAGAGTAATGTGTTTTCCGCATGAAGGAAGAGTGGTCAAGCTCGTGGATCAACTTTCATTTCCCGGATCACGCATCGCAAATAGTCATATACCATCCCTAAATGGTCTATTCACGCAAGAAGTGTCTCAACCCACGGTCCGTCCTCCTGATGAGCGTGAGTAATCCGGGAGGATATGACTGGAACCCAGGGGGCATGCGTCCTGGCCTGCTTCGGCAAGAAAACTTTGGGTATAGGGTAGGTTTCCACGGGAGAATATGACTAGTCCGTACCCCGTCCATGGTTGGAAGAGGGGTTGTTCTGGAATAAGATTCTCTTGTCAAAGTTATGTGAGAGGGCGGGTCTCATCACTCACCTTTGTTTATTTCGGTAGACACTGCCGAGGAAGTGTTTTGTTTGAAAGATTAACGAGACAATTTTTGGGTAGCCTGAAAGAGGTAGGCCTCTCCCGGTAAAACAAATGTTTTATCTGCAAATTGAGGGGTAATCTTGAAATCATACTTTATACCTAGGGGCATGCAAACCTTTTGGAGTGCAAGCAAAGAGCGGTTATTTACCCGTTTTTTGGGTTAGCCGTTTCCTAACTTGCATAAATAAAGGATGCGGGGCATAGCTTTGGTAAGGCACAAGCTCCATAAAAAATGGAATCTTACATGAGACATTCTTATCATATGACTGGGTAATCGAGAAGTTTTAGCACAAAGTTCATGCTCGTTAAAAAATAAACGCAAGATCCGAGCAGTTTTAGCACATAGTTCATGCTCGTTAGAAAATAAACATAAGACCGAGCAAATGTTTCCACCCGCGTTTAAGCTCGTTAAAAAATGAACTATCCCGATAAATAACCACTGTGAATGTAATATCATCAGCCATTAAAGCCTTGGTCGTGTTTGCACCGTCACCTCCACTTTTCATTTGGCCGATCGTTCACCTCCATATGATTGTTTACCCATTTTGAGGAACAGCTGCGAAGAGTGATTTCACCTAGCCATCCTTGTGACACTGCCGTGATTGGAAAATTCCAACCTGTACCTAGAATCAACTGCTATCCCTGTTTATCACTCGTTCCTCAAAAGACGAGTCTTCTTTAAGCTCTTTTCAACTGACTCATAAAATATGAAAAGATTGCCGAGTTTTGGCCTTCCAGCTCGTTAAAGGATAGGAAGAGCTATCCCTCCTCTAGATTTTAATCTTTTTGGACCTGAGGGATTATTGCACAAAAAGATCGAGCGCTTGTTTTATTCGGCTCGTTAAAACTATCGAAAACTCATCCCTTCTGTATTGTTTTATACTGATTCGGAGTTATGGGATTAGGTGACGAAAAAGGAATTTTGGAGTTGACTTTATGTACCTTTTCAGACTCTCTAAAAATTAAAAGGACTGAGTTATCCTTGTCGTTAGACTCGTTAAAATCATTAAATAGTGACAAACGTGTCTTTAGACGAGAACGAGTTTCACTATCGCTAGGCTCGTTAAAACATAGCGATGGGCTTGCCCGAAGGGCAGGTTATAGAACAAGCATATGTTATCCTCCTCAAGCTTGACAAAAATAAAGAGGTACTGGTCAGCAATGACTGGGGAAAAATTGGGAGAAACTAAAGAAAACTTTGATGGTAGCAAGTCGCTCTTGAACATGACACTTTTCCTCCATACCACAATCGGGTTGGGTTGTTTCATTCACCGGTCACATCCATGGTCTCGCCATACCATCCATATTTGGGGTAATGCTACTGATCCATCGTATCAGTGTCGCCATATGTTCAAGAGAAGTCGTTCAGAAAGAGTCAACCGTGTCCCATCCACTGCCATACATTATCCTTCATCCTTTCATGACTGCCACCCTGAATCATATGTCACAGATCGTTTTCACCTCCATTAAAATCATTAGCTCCGTTCCGTGTCACTGATGTGGGATTCATTAAGGCCCTCCTGTGATGGATCACTTCTTGTCGACATCAGCTCATTATCCAAGAAGTGGATCTAGGAACAACCCCTTTAGTACTTTGAAGCTTGCATGCCACAATGGCAAGTTTCTCACTTCCGGCGACAGGTATACATCAATGACCTTCGACCGAAAGATTTTGCGTGGTGTTCGACGCCAAGTCCTTTATTCACACCACGTGAATTGTACTGCAGTACCTTGAGGGTCATTATCATTATCAGTGATTCCTCTCGCGCTTGTTAACGGTTTACATCATTGATCGGTAATCAAGCGATGTCTTTCCATGTTCGACTTCAGAACATTTCTCACATGGATCGACTTGTACTTAGAGTGAAGATCGAACGAGTTTGAAGACCCCGGATCTAGTTTCATCCATCCGGGCTGCGATATATATTCAGGAAAGATAAAGACATTGACATGTACATCATTGCAGCAGATAATCATCCTACTCAAAGGATGATAATTTCATCAAAATTATCAGTCTACCATCAAACGATTGTCTGTTCTATGTACAGAAAAATGTATTTATAAAGCTGAGCATGGGAATGCCCGCCTCAGCTAGATCATGAAAGTAGTATAAAAGATAATGTATTGTATTGTATCTTATTACAGGTCTCCTCCCAGCATTGGATGAACTTCGGATCCCCCTGATAAAGCATTTCGCCTGATAAACAACCTCATACTTTAGGGGGCAACTGTTATAGACATTTTTGTGCCTTACAGCATTGAGCATGAAATGTCCATAATCTAAGGGATCCAAAGTCCCTAAAACATGTTGTTCCTACCCCTAGAGGAACAAGGCTAACAAACCACAGCAATTCACAGAAGTTCTCCACCTGAAACTGCTCAGAAACAAGTCAATTCAGGATCATTTTAGTGGCTACACTAGCTGTCTGCGCTGAATGTCGAAGCCAACACTGGCTACCTGCGTTGAATGTCAACTGGAACAAAGGCTACCTGCGCTGAACGAGAGTGGACAAGTGGCAGGCTCATTTCTCAAGGTGTCAAGACCCAGGAAGCTTCCAAAATGACACTTGCCTCAGGGAATTCAACTGGTGATGAGTAAGAGGTTCCAAATCTCCAAGTGGAAGCAAGAACCTCCAAGTGGACTCAAGAACTGCTAGAGGGAGAGGACACTAGTCAGATATCAAGATGACTCATCCTCTCTCCAAACATCTATATATGGATCTCTCCTCCATGAGATCTGGAGGCTGGAATTTTGTTATTGCAAAGAATTGCTGTTGGTTTGAGACTGGAATCATTGGGTGCTTAATGCTTTGAAGGGGCTGAAGATAGGAATTCCATTTGCTGGGAAGGAGATGCTGGATTGGAGCCCTCTGGGTTGTATCTCTTCCTGAACCTTGTTATTCATCAATAAAGCTATCTTGGTTTCTCCTATATGCTGATGTATTTTGATGTATGAATGTATTAGTGTATTTGGTTTATTTCTAATCCTAAACTAGTTATGAATGTGAACATCTGTCTTTGTGTAGTGTTCTTCTCTTGTCTCAAGTAGCTGTTCTCTTGTCGCAAGTAGCTGTTCTCTTGTGATCTTGCAGGAAGTTGTAGCTGGATAAGCAAGAAGGCAAGTAGCTATGAACACCCAAAGAGAAGGGAGATTGGATCGAGGGACAAATGGAAGACACCAGTAAGTCTATTGATCTCTCTTCTTTCACATTTCATAAAGGAAGAAACCAGTATAGCTGTACTCGTTTGTTGCTAAGGCACTGTCACACCTTAGGTGGATAGGATCGTTCGGCATAGGCATTTTTCCCCACAACAGAAGGCCCTCATCTCAAGGAGGTAGCTCCTAAGGATAAGACCATAAGGCCAAGTTGAGAGAATTTAGCCTCATCCATAGCAAGAAACCTCTAGCTTGTCGCTCTAGAAGCTTCGCATCCTTTTTGGGAAAATTACATTTTAGGGATCATCATGGGTATACAAGCAAACAGAGTGATGGCATCACGGGGCTAGTATAGTGCAACTAGCGACCATTGTGGTTTTAAGTATCATAAGAGCGATGATTCTAAAATTAGGGTTTTAGAGCCATTTCCTTTAGGGGAAGCTCAAGGCATTTTCCAATTAGTGTTTTAGGGAGGATCTGACTTGCATATCTGAATGAGTACACTACATGATGGTCCTGTTTCGGGCACTTTGGTGTACATCACAGGGAAGTGCGGGAGGTCTGAAAAAATAATGTGTAACAGAGTCCACAATGAGAGTACACATGTAGGTAGAAAATAGATGTTTAAGGAAGAAATTACAAGAGAAGGAAACCCAACTGGCCACAATGGAAAGCCTCTCCATGGAGGCACTACAGTGCAGACATCCATCCAAGTCTAATGCACTATTTCTCAAAGATTAGTGGATGCAATTTTAAATCAATACCTTAGCACAACATGGATCCATGCCATTTCCAGAATACAAACAATTCATTGAATTGTGTGACCAAATTAGCATAAAAGACAAAGCCAAATTGGCTGAATTCTACATGCATAACCTCACCTTAACTGATGTGAATGTTTGGGATCCCAATGCAAAGTTGGGGGACCTACAATTGATGGCCCTTGCATCTTGGATGACTCATGAGGAGGTCAGAGTAGAGGAGGTACACAAAGTAATGGCAAAGGAAGAAAAATAACCACTCTATATCAGGGAAAAGAAGATAGGCCCAATGGTTATAATTAATACTCATAACATCATCTCCAATGATGCTAATCTAGCACCTAGATACCTTGCCACCCAAGAGAAAGACCTCTCACATTTTGAAGAGACAACAAGGCTATTAGGAATAGAAATCCATCAAGCATGCCAGAGAATATGGAATTCCTTACACCACAATTTCCATATCAGGGAGTATCACTCTCCTGAAAGGTTGAGGAATGCATTGGAAAGGACACCACTATACAAAAGACTCATGCAAAGATTAAAAGTCAACTGGATTAGACTCAAGCTTAGTCCACCTTTACTGATGGGTCTATAGGAAGGAAGGAATGAAGAAGAGGAAAGGAAGTAGTGGACAAACATAGAGAAGGATGTAGGCTTCTATCCTCAAGAAGGCACACCATCTACAGAAACTTGGTATGTTAGAGAGGCCACTAGGGCCATTAAAGACATGGACATAGATGACTAAGATGCTTAGAGGATGAGAAACAATTTCAGTAGGGGGGTGATGATGAGGCTCATTAATAGGTATATCATAAGGGTCACAATGTCATCCTTCAACTTTAAAATCATCTCTTTCTCACATTTATTTACAAATTTTGTTATATTATGCTTCGTGTGAGGAGTAAAATATGTGTTTCTATTTCATGTGGCCTAATATGTCTTAAATACAAGAATTGGAGAAATTCTGAGACAATTTGAGTGTAGGAGCTCAAAGTAGACAATAAGGAGAGATTATAGGAGGTTGTACACCTCCTTAACTCCTCCAATAAGTCAAATATCACCACTCTATTGCTCATCAACTTGAGGTCATTGGCAGCCAAGCCAGTGCAGTTCAAGGAAGATTTAGTTCCACCTTTCTCAAGTTTGGGAGACAAACATCTCTATTTTCTAGGGAGCTATTGGTAGATACCCTTTTGTATAAATAAACATGCTAAGGAACTCATTGTGATTCAAATTTTTGTTGTATCTAAGAGGCTATTGAGGTCAAGCACTTGTGACTGTTATTTTTGATGATGTATTTGACATTTATGGAATGATTAATGAGAAGTTTCATTTTGATACATCACTGAGTTAGTCCAGAGGGATGAATCTCTCAGGTTTGGGTCCAACCCTAGTAGCTTAGGTCCCTCTTATGTATTTATACTTCTTTTAGCTTATAATGTGTGATTAGTTGCTACATTTCAGTAGAGTATAGTTCCTCAAAAATTTTGTGACTGTGGCCTCTATGTCATCTCTCTCACAGGAGCATGATTAGAGGACTCCACCATCACACCCCAAAAACATTGTGTGATTTCTTGTTTATGATTTCTTGGAAAAGTCTACATTTGTTATCTTGCTTTACATATGATTGTTGTAGCTTAGAAGTTAATTCATTGCATAGATCAAGTTCTCAACATCAGTGAGATAGTTTCCAAATTCAACTCATCTTTTCTACCATTGATTGTAATAGTTTGCAAATGAAAAGAAGAACTGTTACACTAGAAAAATACCTCTTGCAGACAAGAGTGATCTCTATAGATA
This sequence comes from Pinus tabuliformis, assembly GCA_031772625.1. Lineage (NCBI taxonomy): Eukaryota > Viridiplantae > Streptophyta > Pinopsida > Pinales > Pinaceae > Pinus > Pinus tabuliformis. Next base: position 290,141,172 of record CM062807.1, on the reverse strand, counting down.
CTTTATGGAAACTAAAAACAAGAAATACAATTGAACTGACTCTTTCCCTAAGTTAAACTTGTTTCAAATATAATAATTAAAGCTAATGGATGAGCCTCTTAACTATTTCACGAAATGCTCGATGAAGATCCCTTGTGACTTGATGCGGCTCCTCAATTCTTGAAAAGAACTGCAACCATAAAACATAAAAGGATCAAAGGCATATGCGATATAATAATCCAAAAACAACTTAACCTAATGATAATTGAATTTTCCTTGATAAACATTGTAAACAATTATAAACCATTCATCATTCCAATAAGACAAATAAATGGGAGAAAGTGTTCATCTGTATTAATAAAAAATAAAGAGGAGCCTTAGAACCTTCGCCTTGATGCTGTGAGGTTCCTCCCAAATGCCTTCAATATCCTCCTTAGATGACAATATTTCCAATCTCAAACTAGCAACATAAGTTTATCTTCTCTGAGTTCTGACCTCTTCTAACCCTCTACCCTCTAGTCATTTTATAGGCCAAGAGGAAGTTTTAGATCCAAACGAGGAGGGTGAGATCCCCTAATTAAGGGATTAGGTTTCCATGAGGAAAGGGATTGAGATGCATCATCTAAGGGTTATAGTTCAAATATTCATCACTTGGAAGCTTTCAGTTGGGAAATATTCGACCAACTATGTTTCTAGAATGTACTTTTTATTTTTACTTTCTTGAATTCACCTGTGTGGGTTTATAGTGGCAAACAAAGAGCATCTTCGCATTGTTCTCAGAGTTAATCCCAACGAATGTGTGGGAAAAGATAAGAAAATCAGTGCAGGTGAAACTTGACAAGGTGTGACATCTATTATTCCCAAATTCTTCATCTCTTTCAAGATATTTTTGGTTGTTTGACTTCTAAGGGAGTTCAATCAAACATGTTCATAGATGGTAAAACGACCCATAAACTGATCAAGTGTCATGGCGACAAATTGACATGTAACAGATTTCCCCCTAAAGTGTGAAGTTTGTAAAATAATTTTAAAAGATTGAAGCTCTTTATCATTCCAAGGATTGGGTCAGAAAAAATGGTTGGAAGCCTACAAGGAGCATTTAAGGATTACAATGCAAATGTATATGAATAATCATCACTGAGGTAGGCATTCCCATACTCAGAGTAAAGTGAAATAAATGAACAAGTATGAAAAAACCAAATTCATATAGATAGTAGACACAGCATGGACACAACCATCTGTCATAAATGGGTCTACATAATCATGAATATAAAATCTCCTCGCAACCTGGATTGATGAAACTAGATCCAAGGTCTTGATCTATAGTGTGAATCTAACCATGCTAGTAAATGTTTCAAAGTCAAACGTGGCAGAAACCACTTGATTACTGGTCAATGATGTGAACTGTTAACAAGTGCAAGAGAAACCACCAATAATGAAAATGGTTCTGAAGGTGCTTTGAGTACAATCTATGAAGTGCGAATAAGTGATCTGAAGTCGAACACTCATAGAATCTTTCAATCGAAGAAAAATGATGAGAACCTATCATCGAAGATGAGAATCCTACCATTAAGGCATGTATGCCTCAAGGTACTTAAGGTTTCTAGATAAAATTCCTAGATAATGAGCTAAAGTTGATGGGAAGCAACCTGTCGTAGAAAAGCCTATGACACAAAACACAATGTCAAGTTTTGAAAATAGTTTGCAAGGACTGAATCAAGGATGGTTGATGTGATTAAAGGCTAAAATTTGCAAAGGAACTTGAACTAAGGTTGAACTTCTCTCAAACACATAAAAACATGACAATTGACTTGGAAACATTTGACTTAATGATAATACCCAAAACCATGAAGACTTTAAATGAGTTTCGATTAATTGTAAGACAAATGGAATTCCTAACCCAAACATAAATGTGATGGAGTGTCATGTTCAAGAGAAACATGCTACCTTTAGAAATGAAATATAAAATGGACACCTTTTCCCAATTTCCCCCACCATTACTAGCAAGTACCTCTTTATTTTTTACAAGCTTGAGGAGGATAACATATGCTTGAACCGTAAGCTCATCCTTTAGATGAGTCCATCGAAGTATTTTGAATGAAACCTAAGAAGGAATTGTTCGGACCCATTATGCTTAACGAGTCCTATACTGTTTATTTTTTACGAGTCTAGTAAAGGAGTAACTCAATGTCGTTTTCTTTTAGAGTTTGAAAAAGGCACAAAAAAGGAAAATCATTCATTTCTCTTACCGTAATGTTTTAACAGGCTCGAAGAAAGTAAAGCTCAGTTTTTTTTAATTTTAGAGAGTCAGAAGAAAAACATAAGTAGACTACATTAGGTTATTTTTTGTAAATTTTAGTACCTCAAGTCCAAAAAAGGATAAAATAATACCGGAGAGAACTCTATTGACCATGTTCGATCAACATATACCTCTTTCATAAATAGTCCTAACTCATTCCGTAAAAGGGGTAAACTTATACTGAGTGGATTGTTGTTCATTTGCTTTTACGAGTTCAAACAAACAAGTACTCAACAATATTTTCATTTTTAAAGAGTCTAAAAAGGGCTTAAAAGAGAAATCTATAATTTTTAATTTTCATAATTTTTTAAGAGCATGAAAAGTGATAAAAGTATGCTAAATAGTCAAAATAATTTATTCTCGCTTTGTAACCTACCCTACACATTTAAACTCAATCAATCATTATAACTGCTCAAAATATAAAGTTTGGCCTCCTAAAAGGTTTTAAAAAATAATATTTATTTTTAGCTCAAAAACTGTATAAAAGTGGAAAAAGTAAATTATTTCTCACCATTTGCATTTTTACCATTTGAGAGCAGAGAAAGGAGTTTTTTACCACCAGACTTCTGGGACTTATTCTGAGCTAAACGATGGATGAAATCGCAAACCACTTCTTCTATGTAGAAGATCTCTCCCTAACTTAGCTTTTCATCCATTCAAATTTCCATTTTAAGTGTTCAATTAATTTTTTGGGGTAAGGATTTGTAAAAAAATGTGCCCTCGGCCCTGCGTTGATTTCCTTCAATTAGGCCAATGTAGTCAGGTAAAATTTTCGATATGGAAAATCATGACATGTGTGGATATTTTCTGGAAAAATTGGCGTAGCTGCACCCTGTTTGTAAAATACCGGAAACACAGGTGAAGAGTGCTTATTTTTTGAAAGATTTGGACCCCAAAAAATATGAGATCGACCTTAAAAATGATTCTAAACTTTTTAAAATGGCCATTTTAGGTTAATTTATTGCTCAAAATGGAGTGGAGGGAAAGAGAGCACAAAGCCAATGATTTGGTAGCTTTGGAAGATCCAGCTACCATGCAGGCTCTAAGAACTTGTGGCCTCCTGAAATAATCACTCATTCTTGGGATGAAAGCTCAGGTAGATATGATGACATGGCTGGTAAAAACTTGGAATGGCCAGGAACAATGTTTCATGATCAGAGATCATCACATTACCATTGATGCCGATGATGTTTATTTATTGATTGGGCTTTCTCATCAAGGAGCTGATATTTCATTGTTTGTAGAGAGGGTAGGAGGAGATACTATAGATGGGTATCTATGACGCTTTTGTAGAGGTGCACCACCTAAGGATGATAGAATTGATTTTCAAGCCATTGAGCTCTTGCCACTGAGGACCATTACTTTGACTGTTAGCAAGATCTGTAGCTGTGATGCCCTTCATTTAGCCACATGGGCACAAATGAAGATTGTCGTGGAATGCTCGGAATCCACATTGTTCAATTGGTACAAGGCAGTGGTTATAAACAGGAATGGACAACTGACTAGATGCAAGAATGGGAAACTGAAGAACTTCAGTTATGGCACCATTCTTATTTCTTTTACCCTAGAGAGGATTCCTCTTTTCCAACCACAACATATTCTAGCACATGAGGGGGAACGTAGGGATCTATGCATGATGAGGTGGCTTGCACTGATGGCACATCATGGAGGCGATGGACCGGTAGTGAGGTATACTACTGAGCTTTTGGATTGGATAGGCTAGCACATAATTTCGATTGAGGACTTCCCATATGCCGGGATGGATTACAGTGGTGATCCTGATATCCCACTTCCAGCCATAGCTCAGTGGGGTGACCTAGGTGAGAATTTCTCATTTTGACTTGTTTTTCAATTTTTCAATTTTTTGTGTTTTTTTTCGTTAAAGGCTAATTATCCGAAATGCATGTCCAGATGTGGGCCCAAACCAACCAGCAGGGCTAGGGTTATTTGAAAGACAAGGTGAGCAACCTATAGCGGTTGTGACAGCCAATCCAGAGGCAGTAGAGATTTTGACAGAGCTGGAACACAACCAAGAGAGGTTGACTTTGGATATCCCAAAGACTGGGATGGATGAAATTCCTCTTCAATATCAGAGACATGTTGTTGGGGTTCTAGGGCCACTTAGACGTTTACTGAGTCGAGTTGCTCATGATGTTGTTTTTTATCATGAGCATCATCATGCTAAACTATTTTTGTTTCTAGGAACACATTTTTTATTTTTGGTGCCAGCATATTTGGAAAATAAAGGCCACAAGGCGTTATGTACTTGGATTACATGTTTTGTAGACACACGACTATGAGAACTCTATTTTAATGAAAAAATATTATTTTTTCCTACAAATTATCTTGATCAATATGAATGAATATTGTTTTAATTTAAAAATGTCGCAAATGTCTATTCAACGCATGATCAGGAAATGCATCTATTAATGTGTTTAAATATCTTGGAATGTGTTGATATTTGATATAATCAAATTACCTTTCCAAAAGACGGACATGTAAAAACATTCTTAACATTGTTGGACTTCTTACTGCATAAACACTGTTTAAATGTAATACTACAAGCTGCAAATATAACCTAATGATTAAACACCGAATACAAAATGTGATGGCATCAGATAATAGCTCAATGACTATGCTATATTCTGCTATTTTATTTGTTGTTTGACCGAGGCATATTCCATGAATAGAGACTAGCTCATCACTAGGTGAATAGATAACCCAGGCTACATAAGATAAATTCTTAGTACTATGACTAGCGCCATCAGCAAAGCCAATGTAAGTATGAGGGAATGTCGACATCTACAAATCAAGTGAAAAACAATATAAGTAGGAGAAGTAGTAAAAAATGTAAAAAAGAGTAACTATCACATATACCTAAAAAATGATAAATAATGTACAAGTCTCCACTAAAATTTTATGCATAATATTTATTTAGGTAAAGACCATTTATGGGCTTTCCTAAATGAATACCATTGTAATAAACCAACTTATAGGCTCCTATATATAATACACATTTTATGATGTAAGGGCCATGCCACATGGGTTCGAACTTTCCCGTACCTAACTTGTCATGAGCTTGATCATAAACCAAGACGAGGTCACCTTTTGAATATGAACGAGGATTGATGTTTTTATAAAATTGAGCTTTGACTCATTTTTTGTGAGCTTCGCTAGCAAGTGTGGCATCATGAATATTTTGATCTAAACGTGCTAAATTTACGAAACCTTCTTCATTTGCAGAGGTAGCAGATAGTAATTCGATAGCTAGTTTTAGAGATGGGATTTCACATTCAATGGGTAATACTGCTTCCAAACCATAAACACGTTGGAAAGGAGTAAAACCTGTCGATGTTTTTGCAGTAGTATGGTAAGCCCATAGTGATGAAAAGAGCATGGAATGTTAGTTTCCTTTATGAATACCAACTATCTATTTAATCATATTGGTTAAAAATTTATTGACGGCTTCGACTTGACCATTAATGTTTGGATAGTAAGGAGTAGAGCTATCACGGTGTAGGGCGAGCTGTGTTGATTGTTCAACCAACACAAAGTTACGAAAATGACTACCATTGTCCATAACAATAGCTTGTGGGACACCAAACCAAGCAATCACATGATTGAAAATGAAAACTACTGCAGTGTCACTGCCTTCTTTATATGTAGGCATCACCTCGACCCATTTCATAAAGTAATCGATTGCAAGGATAATATACTCACTCCCCCTGCCGAGTGAGGGTTACAGGTGATGAAATCGATGCCCCATTTGGAAAAAGGACCGAAAGATATGATAGGGTGAAGAGGAGCTGGAGGTGCTCGCATTTTGTGATCGTAGATTTGCAATTATGGAATTTGTAGAATAAAAAAATGCAATCTTTAAACATTCAAGGCCAAAAATAACGGGCACGTAATATATTTTGGGCAGTAGCATACCCAAACATATCACCACCACATGCTCCAAAATGACAGGCATTTAATGTTTTTTCGACCTCTTGGAGAGTAAAAAAATGTCGAAAGACAGAATCGGTACCACAGTGGTAAAGAGTGTCACCAATAATATTGTATTGTTGGGATTGTTATCGAATTTGATGACGATCAGTTTTAGCTAACTCGGGCGTAAAATTTTGGGTTTGGAGATATATAATGACATCTCCATACTATGGATCTGACATACTAATAAGAAAGAGAGATTCATCAACAAAGGAATCTTCTACTACAATTTCTATATCAGTATGAGGAAAGTCACACAATAGTTCAATGAAAACCAAATATTTCTTTGATTTAGATCTTTCAAATTCTAAATCAAACCCTTGTAATATAACTATCCATTTGGAGTATTCCCCATATCAATTGCTTAGTAATAATATACATCATAGGGCTGCAATATGAAATGATAGTTTTTTTTTAGAGAATCATATAGTGACAGAATCGTTGAACAACTTAAATAGCTGCCAAGGCTAGCTTCTCCACATGTGCATATTTAATCTTAGTTTTAGTGAGATTTATACTTAAATAATAAATCACATGTTCGCTGCTAGAATCATTCTCTTGGACTAACACTATGCCAATAGTGGCATCGAATGCAGCTAGGTACAAAAGGTAATCTCAATGATAATCAGGTGGATACAGTAATGTTGCATTGGTCAGTGCATCAAAATATTTATCGACAAGCTCATCCCAGAAAAACGGAATGCCCTTTTTCAACAGTCAAGTAAAACCCTAGGTTAGTTTGGCATAATTGTGGATGAATCTACGCAAAAATTTTGCTTTCCCTTTGCAAAATTTAGAGTTGTGGAAGGCTAGAAGGAGTAGGAAAATTCAGAATTTCTTCTACCTTAAGGGGGTCAACACGAATTCCCTCTTTCAAAATGATGAAACCTAGAAGCTAACCCGATTGTACACAAAAAACACATTTGTGTGGATTCAAGTGAATATTGTAATGCATACACCTAATGAAAATTTCTTTTAAGTGTAATGGGTAATCTTGCATTTTCATTGAATGAGCCAGAAGGTAATCCAAATAAGGCTGAACAATATGCTTTATATCATGGAATGCATAAGACATTACTCGCTAAAAAGTTGTACCAACATTTTTCAGGCCAAATGTGAGTTTTCAATAAGAAAAAGTCCCCCATGGGCATATAAACATGATTTTGTACTGATCAACAAGGAGTATGTTTATCTGATTGTAGCCTGAAAATCCATCCATGAATGAAAAAAATTCATTCTCAACATAGTCATCAACAATATATTCGATATACAGAGTTGGAATATTGTCCTTGGGACAACCTTTATTGATACCTCTGTAATCAACGCATAATTGAATAGTTCCTTGTTTTTTATTAATAGGTACAATGTTTGATACTCAATCAATCAAAGAAATTGGGTAAGTGAATCCTGCTTTCAATAGTTTTTCAACCTCAATTTTGATAGCGACAGACTTGCATGGATGTATAGGACATAATTGTTGTCTAACAGGCTTAATATCCAGATAAGTTTTTAACTCATGTGCAACTATGCTAGGGTCGATTCTAGGCATTTCTTTATATGACTAGGCAAAGATGTCGCAAAATTCCTGAAATAGGGCTTTATAAGTCTGAATCTCTTCTAAAGAACAAGAAACTCCTATATGAATCCTTTTTTCTATCCCTAGTTTCACTGAGATTTCTATGGGTATCATTGCTGATATGTTCCCTAAATTCTGTTCAAAATCAGAAGAAATGGTAGATATTGCACATTGAGGATCACTAAGAGTCTTAGATGAAAACATAGATGAGAAATTATTCTCAATTTTGTCAAAATATGGCAAGAAGGTTGAATGATGATGAGTATTGTCCCATGGCATTTCACTCAAGGTCATAACTTCCATAATGCCTTCATCGGTTAAAAACTCTGTGTTAAAAGGATCAGGCATAGAGATGGGTTCCAAGTGCAACAAATGAGAATATTCACAATAATCATATTCATTCAATTGTTTTGAGATGTTGATAAGGTGGGAAAGGATTTAATTGCCTCATAAGCCAACTCAAAAGGGCTATGAGGCATCTCATTTCCATATAAGACTAATTCTGACTTTGAGGGTACTTTCCACGGATCTCCCAATTCGAAAGTAATTGATGTAATCAAGTTAATTTGGGCATCATTATGAGGGAAATTGGGTGGAGGGAATGTGAAATTTCCCATCAAATATGAGTCTTTGAGAAGAACAACACCAAATTCTTCATACACAGTCATTGATTTTCCAACAGAAGGCACACTACTAGTGGAACTAGGATCTAAGGTATAGTAGGAAAATTGGTCTACCTTCAAAATTATTCCTTTGTAAAGAAACATAATCATCCTAAGATATGACAAGACTAATTCCACCATGGCATAAGTCCAGATCCGACCAAGAAAAATGTTATATTCAAGTTGAGAATCAACAACCTCAACTTCTATTGAAACTGTTTACCCTCTAATTCGATTGTTAAATCATTTAAAATACTGTAAGGATGAAAACCTCTTCCATCCAAGGATTTCAAAGTTGTGGGAGATTGGTTGATTGTTGGAGAAGCTAAAGCTATCCAATAGGAAATTCACATAATACATGTTGATGCTCCTTCGTCAATCACTGTTTGAAAAACTCATTGAGTTTTGACAAGGACTGGTATCTGAAAAGCCAGTTGGTTTGGGAGATGTGGGACATGATTCTCGAGATAAAATAAAATAAAATCAGAGTGATGAGGATCTACTACTCCAATGGATGATAATAATAGTTTCCTTTGTGATGGACAAGTTTGCAACACTTCAAGAGTCGAAATTTCCAAAGGTGACATAGCCAAATCTTTGACGATGTTATAGTTCTAAGAAGCCCTAGCGTGAGGGTTAAAGGCTAACTTTCAAAGCATACCCTTAGGAGGTAAACAAATTATCATATCAGGGTTTGGTTTTTCAATATGTAATGGTTCAAAAGAAGGAGGAGTAGATGTGGAAGTTTCACCAGCTAGACTGGAGTCATCTCCATCTTCTACAGGAATCTTTGATGCATAATATTTGGATCTAGATCTTACCATAACTTTGGAAGACATCATCATGATATCTGTCAACGTGGATGAGGAGGATTGGTCATGAGAACAAATTTTGTTGCCTTGAGGAGGAAAGAGGTCCTTCAAGATAGCAGGAGAGGGTGAAACTTTGATAAATTTAGAAACTTCAGCATGATGTGGGTACTCCTTGGTGTAATGATCTTCATCACAAATTAGGCAAGGATAACGAGGTTTCTTCTTTTCATCAGACAGTTCGTTCTTGTTCTATTTCTCCTTAGAATGTGTGTCTTGTTTATCTTTCCCTTTTCCCTTTTTCTTATTTCCAGATTGCTTACCTTTTTTGGTAGATGATTCTATGAAATTAATCTCTGAAGTAATTTCGGGAGAAGGATCTTCTTTATGTGAATCAGATAGAGACAAAATATGAGTTTTCTTAAAATTATTCTTTTTATTCTTAGATTTTTGGTTCACATAACCAATCATACCATCAGTGGCATGTGATCCTGTAAGGGATGGATTAGCTTGACTAGGGCGAGGTTAAGCTAAGATATTTTCATACAAAGTACTAGACTGAGTATAAAAAAGATCAAGGTATTGAGAATAATAATTAATTTCTCCTTTGTTACAACACCTCCTTTGGAAAAATCTTTAATTATTACTAGTCAAATAGATTTTATGAGCCATTCGGCCAAAATATGGTCTGGAACGTGTTATCACTCAGAAATTTTCCTTAGAAGTTATCAGAAGAAGGAAAAGACCAATGTAACCACAAACCAATCTTTTAAGTATAGGCTTTAGCCAACCTATGACTCAGAGAGGGCTCTCTCTATATGTTTTAGCTTTGTTTGCTGAGATTTTAGGCTACTTATTAAAGTTCAGGGGTTTTGGACTTGTATTGGAAGTTGGATGGTGGAATCCTTAAACAGATGGATATAATGATGTCTCTGGGTATTGGGCCATGGAGTCAAAGAAGGGCAGCGGAATTGGGATTAAATCATCAAAGGGAGTGTTCAATGGATAAGCTAGTAGAGTGAAGCACAAGTTTTTAGGTAGAATGGGTGAAATGATCTTAATTAGGGTGAGAGAGCACTTAAGAATTCTCAAACTGGGATTAAAAGGAGGAATTGAGGGTAATCATGGGCAAAGGGAAATTAAGAATCCTTTACTATAGATCAGAGGGAAACTATCTGAACTAAGGAGCGATCAAGAATTCCTTAACTTAGATGATTAGTAGAAAACATTAAAATGCATAATAGTTAAAATAGAGTGTAATGAAGCAAGTTCTGAGATATCATTCCATATTACAACATTCATATTTTAGATATATTCAAGAGTATGGAAAACTTATAAAGAAAATAACATCACAAGAGAAAATACGTGTTGTTCTTCGCACTACACATGAATCTAGTGAAATGTCTTTGGCTTTATTCATTAATCCAGCTTGCTGGTCCAAATAGTGATACACTATCTTACATTCTTCAATCAAAAAATCTATAGAAATGTCTAAGAATCCACCCTACATACTTCGATATGTGAAGTATTTATATAAAAAACTATTACAAAATATCTCAAACTGATTTGAGATTAAATTTAGGAAATATAAATATCTTCTTGCAAGAAGATAGAGACAGATAAGGAATTGCTTCATGTTCTCCCTTTTTATTTGGTACAACTGGTTGTTATGGTTGGATTTGTAGCCCTTTATGCTGGCTTGCACTTGTGGAGTTTCACGCTAGATTTTTCTTTACTTTCATATTTCACCTGATACTCTTTGACCCTGATGTGTTGTTTTTACATGTTTACCTAGTTGCTATGTTTTTACTATGCAGTAACTTTTTGCTGCAAATTCATCATAGTAAATTAGTCATAGTCTCCCACCATTCTGCATTTGGTAATTTTACATTCATCATTATCCTGTAGATTTCATTAGCTTCAGTATACTTGGAAAAATTGGGCTTGGTGAGGAATAAATGTTTGATCTCATGCTCAAGGAAAAACAAGTTCTAAAATTGTTGTACAACACTTTTCCTGTTGTAAATGCTTTTATGGACGAAGAGCTAGCCTGTTCTTTAGCCAAATTTCTGAGTTTATCACCATAGTCCAACTGTGTCATGAGTTTTTCATTGATAACCATAGGACTGGGAAGACCTTTCTCCCTTAAAATCTGGACTTTAGCCATGAAATTATCAATGGTTGCCTGCATATTGTGGCACTTTTCTTCCAAATTAAGCATAAGGTTCCTTTTGGAAAGGACCTTCCTTCGTTGGGTTCATTGTGGTAAATGAACCATGGCAGTACAAACATGATAAAGATAACTAGAAAAGGTAAAGTAAATAGATAAGAGGTGTCATATGCCTTCGTTATGTTGGGAAATGTTGTTCTTAATGTTGCCCATGTGTTTCATGAATAAAGGAATTTCTCTTAACCTAGACCTTATGTTATCTAGGAATTATGTTATGATCATGATTATGTTGATGTTTATATATGTATACATGTATGTATGTATGTCGTTGTCTGACAGGATCATGATTGTTTTATGCTAACGTTTATATATGTATGTATGTATCCATGTATATATGTTACTATCTCACAGGGTTGTCATGGCTCATTCTTGTGGAGGAATGATTGCTTATGCAGGAGAACAACATGAATAGGTTCTTGGTCTTACGAGGAATCAAGTGAGAAGAGTAGTCACGACAAATATACGAGGTCAGTATCATGTGGATATGAATTGATATTGTATACTTGTATTATGCCTATGTCTATGTTATAACAGGTAATGTTGAAGGATACATCAACAAAGTGAAAGAAGTGTGGTCTGCAACATGTTAGGATAAGCATGGATGAGATACCGGAAGAAAGGTTTCTTGGTAAGGACAATAAGGTTTTGGATGTGTGGTAATATTGTTATGCATATGTTGTATATGTTGTACATGTTGCATATATGACGTGTGAACTTGTGGTGTTGTGTATACATAGCATGTGTACATGTTATTTATGCAATGTTATGTACATGATGGTACAAATAGGGTTGTGTGAATATTGCATATGGGGTGTTGTATACATATTGTATTATCTTCATTACGTATATGTGACGTGTGTGTATATGGTGCTATATACATGTTGGGTATGTGCTATTGTGTACACATGGTACAATGGTGTAGTGTACATTAGGCGTTGTGTACATGTTGTGCAGGTGGTGTCGTGTACATGTGATTTTGTGCACACATTGTGCAAGTGGTGCAGTGTACAGGTGGTACTGTGTACATGTTGTACATATGGTATTAGTGCACGTATGGTATTGTTGGCATGTCATACATGTTGTGTTGAGGGCATGTGGTATTATGTATGTGCATCATGTAGTCATGGTATTGCTGCATGTGTACTCATTGTGTGGTACTCTATGTAGGCACATGAATTGGGTGGTATTTCATATCAAGTATAGATGGATGCATTGTAATTTATACACTGGGTGTAGGTGTATTTGTTGAATATCAAGTGTAGATGCATGTATTGCATGGTGTGGTATGTCGTGTGGTTTTATGTGTTTGATGCGCACTATGTGTCCATGCACATGGTTGAGGAAAAGGCACTAGGTGTTTGTTGAGTGTAGCAACCGATCCAGAGTGCTTATGGAACAAAGACAAATGTAGAAGCTAAGTGTTACACAATAATTTGTCACTGTCTCCCTGTCAGTCTTCCTACTGTGTCATGAGTCCAATTCATCCATGGTCATGCTCTCTAATGTTGCCAAATGACCCACTTTGCCAAAGTTTTTTCTATCATCGCGATTGTTGTCAAAATAAACGCGCTGATGGGCGCTCCATAACAGACGGAATGCGCTGCCAGCGTGGAAGTACACGTGTTTCCCGCGCTGGTCGAATTTCATCAGATAGCGCGTCTGTTATTCATATCTGATCGCGCTGACACGACCTTCTTTGTTATTCAACTGCGATGTCAGCGCTCCAGTGCAGTTATGGACCCGCGCTAATCCAGTTTGGGCGAGTTTGTTCTAACAGCCGGCCTTCCAGATGACTCCAGACCTGGTTGTTGGCCTTGTAAATGTCGCCCTCCTTTCTCTGGCATGTCTGTTTCGTCATTTGAGCCACCTTCCTTGGAGATAAGCTCGTCCTCCCACCATTCATGGAGACTCCATCTCCTATTTAAGCCTCTACCATTGCCATGAGCAGCTAGTTTGGAATTGATAGTGCTTGGAGTGTTGCTGCTAGTGTGTGATCTTGATAGGTAGTTGGTGTGACAAGTGTGGGATTGCTAGAGAGCTTAAGGAAGGTTGTGAAGTGTTTCTTTCGTGTGTAAACTTGTGTGAGAGAGAGTTTTTGTCTTGGGAGATCTACCTCCAAGGGTGAATTCTTAAGAGACTTGCTGGCTAGACCCTCTTGAGAAGGATTTGACGTCAGAACTTTGGTTGTATTCTTCTCTGTTATTTATCAATAATAGATGACTATCATTATGGTTCCACTCTCATTGTTTTATGTTTGATGTTGAGTTATATCTTTTCTGACTGATATATAATTGCATCTACTAGATTTTATGCTTGTTTTCGTGTTGCTCTTTGCATGTGCAAGTGTCCAATCACGGAGATCGTGGGGATTGTGACCGGCCAAGGCAAAGGAATGAGGGCGATATCTCTTCTACGAACACTAGCATTGGAATCCAAGTAGGTTATCACCATCCACTTCTTATTTGCAATTAGGAACTTGCGTGATAGCATTGTGTGATTGTTGCTAGACCCGGTCTGGGCTAGTAGGGATCGTCTCTGTCCGCAGAGAGGATTTACCTCTACAACAATTTGGCAACTCCACTGGGGAGTTCCTTTACCTTGTTGTTTGATTTGTAAACTTTGGACGGAGCCTGAAGCATGGCCAGATAGCCTTCGAAACGCTATTGCTCTGCATTAGCGAAGTAGATCAAAGCCACTTCAGTCCATCTCCAGTTTGGTTTACGAACTGAACAGCTTGGACCTGGCTTCTGTCTTTGTGTTCACCTTTTGTCCTTGAGTTTTGATTTTTGCTCTCTTTTCAAAGATTGGGGATTAGTTCTCTGTTTTTGGATTTCCTGGTTCAGTCTGGGAGGTGCCTTGATTGTTTAAAAAGTGATTGCCTTGGTTTGGGAGTTTTTGGCTTGATTGTGCCTGTTTTTTAGCTTCAGTGCGCTTTATAATAAAACAGTCGCGCTGCCATCGCATAGCTGTTTCTTTGACTTCGTGATCATCGCGTTTATACACTGAATAGTCGCGACGGTTCTGAAAATCGAACCAGCGCAGATAAGCAGTGTACTTCTGCGCTAACAGCGCTTTGTTGCTACGCGTGGTTTCTGATCAGCGCTTTGTTGCTATGTACCACCCGCGCTGATACTTGTAGAATTGAATTTCTTCAATTCTGCCTCCTGAGCATGTTGGTTTTGCTATCCCCTGCTTTTTTCACTTGGTTTATGACTTGATCTCCATTGTCTGAAGATTGAAGCACTTTCTTGAGAAGTCTTGTTGAGCGGATCTTGCTTTTTGTGTCTTGTGACCTAGTTTTATTATTCCAATTTCGTTGGATCGGCTTTGCTTGGTTACTCGCTCATAAAGGTTCGTTTACTGCTTGCTTTTGGTTTTGTGAAACCTTCCTCTTTGCTTGCTTTTGCTTGTTTGTTTAGGTGATTGTTATTGAACTAGTCTTTGCATTGTTTCGATTACTTCTCACTACCCGGACATGGATCACAGTTGTTTGGGGTCAACCGGTTCTTTTCACATTTGTTTGTTATTATCTCTCAAAATTTGTTTAGTGCACTTTGCCATTGAAAAGAAAAGAATAATCTCTTTTGCGTTGCATTAGTTAATTGAAATTAGAAGCTTTTCATTGATTAAGTGATTTAAAACAAAGAAAAGTTTCGTTTATTTGTCATTAGCTGCATTAGGGTGGTTCTTGATTGTTTGTGGTCATTTTGTTTGATTGAAAAATTCTCAACTCTCTCGTAGTTAGTGTTCATCGAATGAAATGATATTCTTTGGCATATAGCTTGCATTTAGGGAATTGTGAGAGATTACATACGGTAGGACCTGGAAATTGAAACTTAACTAAAGATCAACCATAAAATGAACTGAATGAACTTAAAAACTCATTGGCACATAACGCTCACTGATTAGAGGTCTAGGCTAGAGACGTGCTCCGGTGTCGTTAAACCTAGTCACTGTTGTTTCACACTACGGTTGGGTGATTCCTCCTTTTGTGACTCGATAGTGGTCTAGCACGGACTTGAGCTCCCACGTACCGTCGCGTATATAGGGGAGACCCCACTAGGTTATCATCCTTTATCCACAGGAAGCCGTGTCTGCCACCTTACAAGCTGTAACACACCGAACACAGCATTCGGGAAGATTGGCTGCCGTACGGGAAGTACTTGGTTTTCATATGACTGCCAAGGTGTATATGCAGTTTTACGGATTTGTTTGGTAAACCCTTTGCCTAGTCTCTCCAGAGTAGTCACTTTTGATCCTTTTCGGACTCCTTAAAAGAAAAGGCTCATTTGAGCACTTGTCACTTCGGGCTCACAAAACATTCAAAGGCGACTAGAGTCACCTTTTCGTCCTTTTCTCGACTCTTAAAACATGAAAAGGTCAAGTTCAGTTCCTTTGTATTAAAATTTATTCGGCTGCGTTCACATTTACCCAGTTAGATCTTGTTTGCGTTAGCTTTAGTAGGCTTCTTTTCGTTCTCGATGGCAACTTTTTCGAGGTTCACCAACCCAGAGATCCCCTCTGATGGGAACCCTAGTCATTTCGCTCCTTTTGAAAATGTTGGTGATCCTTATATGGCGACGTTGTCCCTCCCAGGGTTAACTGTTGGGTTGCCAGTTTGGTTGTTCTCAACCTCTTTGGTCCCTACCGTCTCACCTACTGATCAATCAGTCCCTCCACCTGAACAACATCATGTTGATTCTAAGGTGGACCTCTCCCCTTCTACGCCTACTTCTACATCCTCCTCTTCTACTTCGCCTGGTGAAAGTCTCGATTCGAGTAACCCGGTGGCTAAGAAGAAGAAGAAGAAGACGAAGAAGAAAAAGGCCCCCAAGGGAAAGGCTAGAAGTACAACTCTTACTCCGAGTACACTTGAAGTCGGGCCACCTTCTGCTCCTCCGCGGAAGGTCAAGTTTCCTTGTCGATTATGCAAGGAGGACCATCTTCTTCGCGATTGTCCTAGAATTCCCAGGGTACTAGAAGTATGGTCTCGCGATCTGGCCCGCCTCTCATCGTCCTCTGAAGCTCATGGAGATGCTACCTTATCAGTCGGGAATGGTAAGGGAAAAGGGAAGATTCGAATCCCCTGTAGACTTTGTGAAGGCAATCATCCCCTTCACCTTTGTCCACTCATGGATAAAGCCTCCGTTGTCTTGGAAAGTCTTACAGCTCCTTCACCCCAACTTCCGTTGGTTATCAACATCTCTCTGTAGCCGCAGATCGTTCCCCTGCTGACAAAGAGATTGATTCATATTCTTCTCTTTTTCAGCCTCCTATTCCCGAACCCGGCTGTCCCCAGCCTGTTCCAGACCAACCATTCGTCGGAAAGAGTGTCGACTCAAGTCCGCTGCTCGCTCACTCTGTTTCGGAAGAGAATCACGCCCATGTTCTTCTCGTCTCTTCAGATTCTCCTGAGTCCCGAAATGACTCTCCTAACCCAGCTGCTCCCAAAGGTTTTCCTTCGGTTCCTTTAGCACATGGGGGAAATCATACGATTCCCCCACCAAGTAGTCTGGTCGCTTCCTTTGATTGGAATTGCCTAATTGCCGGTCGCCTTCCATCCCATATACCTTTCTAGATCACAGTACATGCATGTGCTAAGGTAGTACCTGGCACTGTTTTGGATGAAGGGGCGTCTGTCAGTCTTATGCCGTACACTACTTAGCAAGCTTTAGGTTCCCCGCAGCTTGGGCCAGTCACTCAAAATCTGTTGGCCTTCGACGGAGGAGCCTGTCCATCTCTAGGAGTTCTCCCAAAGTTCCCTATTACTTTGGGAGGCAAAACCGTCTCTATAGACGTCTTGGTTACCCAAGGTGTTTTAGACTTTAGTCTTCTCCTTGGTCGCGACTATGTTTACGCCATGGGGGCCCTCGTTTCTTCGCTTTTCCGTGTGGTTTGCTTTCCACACGATGGAAGAATTGTGACTATCGATCAAGTGTCATTCGTTAGTCCCCCGATGCCTCCTGCGCCATTGTCGTCCCCTCCTAGTTTTCATCCACCAGTTGCATCTCCCCCACCACAGATCAACTACGTGGCCACCTATCCCGTGCCTGGATCCAGTGATGCCGCCATCGTGCATAGTGTCCTGGGGGCATTGGGCCCTGACTTCCAAGATGTTTCCCTTCCACCAGGAGTGGCAATATTGGAAGCCCCGACTTTCTATTCATTATGATGAAGTTCGGGTGGAGCATAGTTCCTTTCCGGTGTCAAGCTCCTTAAAAAATGAAACTAGGTTTGGTCGGAGCATAGTTCTTTTCCTATGTCAAGCTCCTTAAAAAATGAAACTAGGCTTGGTCGGAGCATAGTTCCTGATCTTGTGTCAAGCTCGTTAAAAAATGAAACAAGGGTTATGAGGATAGTTCTTTTACTGTGTCAACCTCATTAAAAAATGAAACAACTCCCTTTGCAAATCGAGTCTTTTGATTAAGATCTCGTAAAATACAAGTCGAGTCTTTCATCGATCTCAAGAGTGAACCTTCATTCCATCCACCTCGTTGAATGCAATGAAGCTTGGGGGGCATGTACCTCGATTTGCGTTATTATGCTAGGGGGCATGCGAACTTATAACAAGCATATTTTTTTCGTTTCAAGCTTGTGTAAACATGAAACTGAATCCAAGCAAAGTTCTCCACGGTTCAAGCTTGTGTAAAAATGAACCCATATCCGATTTACTTCTCGTGATTGCCACTTTTATCCGCTGAATTCTGCTAGATGAGCCTTGGTTGTTTCATTCCATTGCCACCATCTCTTTGGCTGATCATATGCTTTCACTTGGTTGTTCTTCCTTTCCTGAGGAACCACAACGATGAGTGGTTTTATTAGCCAGCCTCTTGACCATCACATGTTTTGAGCAGTTCCACCATTGCCGGAACTAGTTGCTACCCTTTATACCACTCGTTCCTCCAGGATGAGTCACCTTTCAGCTCTTTTCTGACTCATAAAACATGAAAAGATTGCCGAGTATTTTTTCCCCTTTTTTGACTAGTTAAAGAGAATAAAAATAGAGGTCTTCTTTCAGCTCTTTTCCAACCATTTAAAGATGAAAAGATTGCCGAGTTCCCTCTTGACTCGTTAAAAGGAATGAGAGGCAGTCGCCTTTAAAGCTCTTTTTTTCGACCGTTTAAACTAAAAAAGATTGCCAGGTTTTTGTCGTTTCGAACTCGTTATTGGCTCCAAAAGGACGTGCTTTTGACCACTTTTCTACTTTTTCGGGTCGAAGTCACTACTTACGAAAAGTAATCCTCGATCAATTACGCTTGTTTTTGTGTTGTTCTTTGCATGTGCAGGTGTCCAATCACGGACATCGTGGGGATCGTGACCGGCCAAGGCAAAGGAACGAGGGCGACATCTCTTTGACGAACACTAGCATTGGAATCCAAGTAGGTTCTCACCATCTACTTTTTTATTTGCAATTAAGAATTTGCGTGATAACATTGTGTGATTGTTGCTAGACCCAGTCTGGGCTAGTAGGGATCGTCTATATCCGCAGAGAGGATTTACCTCCACAACAATTTGGCGACTCCTACAAGTCGAGTCTTTCATCGATCTCGAGAGTGAACCTTCATTCCATCCACTTTGTTGAATGCAATGAAGCTTGGGGGGCATTGTTACACTAAAATTTGTCACCATGACTATTTGCAGTTAGTATGGCTCCATCAACTGTGATACTATCCTCCTTGGCAAGTCTCATACCTCTGCTCTTCATGTCAAACTCCAAGAAAGAGAGAAAGTCTTTAAAAATCTATATATCTCTGGGTACGCAGTTTCTCTTAGCCTTACCTGCGTGTACGCACCCCAAGTTCAATCTACCTGCGTACTTGTACGCTCTATCTGTAAAGAGTTGGATGCGTACTCCTGTAAAGTTCAAAAGGCGCAAGTTTCACTTCAAAAAAATTACTTGTGGTCATTTCTAGAGCATTCTAGAAGCTTGTTTGACGTGTATTGAGCGCCTCCAGATGGTTCATGTATCCCTATGAAAGAGGAACTTATCCCATCAAGAGGAGAGCTATCCCATTCAAAGAGGGGCTTATCCCATTGATGGTGGACCTGATTAACTTCCTCTAGAGCACTATAAATACAGGCATTGGGCCAAAGGGAGGAGAGGTTGAAAGCTGAACATTCCTAAGGGTAGATGCTGCTGGAATTAGGACTCCATTATAGAGCTTGAGAGGAGAGATTCCCATCCTTTCCTAGCCTTATTTGGAAGTGGGTGAGCTGATCAAAGTAAAGGAAAACTCTTGTTGGACCCTAGGAGGGACCTGCACAACACCAAGGCTCAGGTTGTAATGGTTTCTTTTGTTTCCACTTAATACAATTAAGCTCACTTTTCTCAACGGATTGTTATACATGATTTGTTTCATATACTCCTTGGTCTATATGATGAATATGTTTTATTTTATAAGTTTATCAGGTGCTATGTAATCTTTTGGCTTGTTAGTGAATGCAGGTTTCGAAGAGAAGGAGGAGCTCATCCGGATCGGCGAGGCTGGACTACTACAAAGCGTTGGACTAAAGGTATGTTATAAACACCTGATTACTTGTATTCTAAATGCATATTTAGAGAAAGGTAGTGTATACTTGTCTTGTTTGTCACTAGAAAGCCTTAGCTTCTAGGGAGGTCGGTTTTGTCCGCAAAATTGACTCTTTTCGCATGACAAAATGGCGACTCTACTGGGGAACTCCATTGATGTGAATGATTTTTCCTTTGTGTGAAACTTTGATTTGAAAAAAGTCGTTTGTTTTCTGGTTTTTGGCTGTTTGACTGTGAATTTGGGTGGAATAGCTTAGGGTTAAGTTAGGTTTTATTTTTCTTCATTTTGAGAGCAGTACGCACCCTCTGCGTTAAGCACAGTGCGTACCTGTACGCACTTTGGCTGTGTACACAAAGCGTGGCCGCACCTGTGCAAACAGGCTGCCTGCATACCCCTGTCGAAAGCCTAGAAAATTTCAATTTTTTATTTTTTATCTTTTAGATTTTGTTTATAGCTTGTTTTTGCTGCCCAGATCCACTGGTTACCTGTCAGAAACTTTCCTTGGTTAATTCCATTAGCATTCCTGCTTTAAGCTTTCATCAATTGGGTGCTTTAAGTCTCTTTTTTCAGAAATTCTTAATTTGATTTCCTTTGGTCATTACTTGGAGGTTTGTCTTAGTCTTTTCACAATTTTGCATCTTTTTGCTTTTGTTTTTGCAAAAAAAAAATTCCCTCATTCGTTGGGGGGGCTAAATTGTGTATGAGTGTTAATCGCCTTTGAGTGTTTTTATTTTTTGATCTTTGGAACTCTCACCCAATTTTCTCGACTTGCACTTGATTGGTTCTTAGATTACATTAGAATCATCTTGTGTTTGAGGATTCTCTTGCATAGATCACATTTGCATAATTAGAATTCTCATTTTCAGAATATTATTGAATTGTGCATAGATTACAATTGCTTAGTTTACATTCTGAAAAATCAATCGTAGATTTAGATCAGTTTTCTTTGATTTGAATTTACACAAAAATAAAAATAAAAAAACTATTTTGGAATTGATTTGCATTAGTTTTTCTTGATGAAATTAGTGCATTAGAGAATTTGTTATATTTTCTCTTAGTGATCAATTTTTTGCATTGTTGGAAGTGAATGGAAACTCTCTCCTTACTTTAGTTAGGATTCATCGAGTTGAAAAGATTACATTATCATATTCGATTGCATTCAGTTGAGTCGGGTCATAACACCATTGGTTTCATCTCCATTTACCCCTTTGAGTAATAACAGCCTTAGTAACACAGCGCTTAATTAAAATTCATTTAGTAATTTTTACATTTCTAGGGCTCTGAAACACCAACATAGATCAGGCTAGTGTCTTGGAGTAGGAGAGTAATTAACTCTCCAAGACAGCAAAACCAAACAAGTAGCTCATCTTGTGGTAGGATAAATCCAACTATTACATTTATGCTCTGGGAAAGCTCCTCTTAAAGGAGAAGCACGAGACCGTGTCCGAACCAGTGAGGGGATCAATCCTCCTTCATTGGGAAAGACACCAGATACGCACGTAATACAAACGGTAAACCTCGGATTATTGTTGAGGAGCCTGTGGTCACTTGTCGGTAAACCTTGGATTATTGTCAAGGAGCCAGCAAGGGGATTGAGCTTGTTACTCTGCCCTTGCGTGCTATCGGGTCGTAGACTGTTCCCCCAGGTATATTTGTTGTTGTTGGTAACCTTAGTGACCATTATCTTTAGGATTCTACCCGGGGTGACGGTGGAGGGAAGATCCCACTGTACTTGGAGCAGACGTCGGCTAGAATCACTTGGATTTTCTGGGGGGTTCACTTCACTCGAGACGGTTAAAGTGGAGGAACTTGGTCCAGTCTATTCATTAAGCAGGTTGTCGGGGTAACTGTTCCACCCGCCACTTCTGTACTGAATTCTGCGATGTTGGATTTCATCACCAACTAGTGTTTTCGGTCCGGAAGGCTACTGTTTGTGTGTGGTTTGACTCCTATATTTGATAGCGCGTGTTAATTTGTTTGTTTTTACTTTTAGAGACCATAGGTGTGAATTGTGAATTTTAATTGTTAGGTGTGAATTGTGAATTGTTAATTTTAGTTTTAAAAATTGTTAATAAAATTCACTGAAGTTGAATATAATGGCAAATGTTCCGGAATTTACCAACCTAGGAACCCCTCCTAACGAGAATCCTAGTACTTTTCCTTACTTTGGAAATGTTGGTCCTCCTTATATGGCTACTTTGTCATTACCTGGATTTACAATAGGTTTACCAATATGGTTATTTTCAACTTCGTTGGCCCAAAATACTCCAATTGCTCCATCTCAACCGAATGCTTCACCTCAACAGAGTTTACCATCTCAACATCACCAACCTTCTGTTGGCCCTTTACCTTCTTCGCCTAATTTTTCTTCCTCCATTTCTTCCTCTTCGCTTGGTAAAAGCCTTGACGCTAGTAACCAGGTGTCTAAGAAGAAGAAGAAAGGGAAGAAGAAGAAGAAGAAGAAGAAGAAGAAGCAAGATAAGCAAGAAGTCAACCAACCAACCATGGTTGTAAGTGTTAGTTGCGTTGAGGAAAACTCCAACATGCACCGTAAACCCAAATACCCTTGCAGGCTTTGTAAGGGTGACCACTTCCTTGTCAATTGTCCTGGTATTCCAAAGGTCTTGGAAGTATGGTCAGAAAAATCTCATCAACTTTCCATTGATCCATCAACCAGTGATAGTCAGGTTCTTAAGAAAAAGGGTAAAGTTAGGTTTCCTTGTAAGTTATGCAAAGGGAGTCATCAAACTCACATTTGCCCTCACATGGATGAAGCCTCAACATTGTTGGAAAGCCTTACTGTTCCACAGCAAGAATTTCCAACTGGTTACCGTAAACTTTCTCCCAACGTACCGTCAACTGACGGAGTGATTGATCTAATTTCAAGTATAGTCGATCACACTCTTCCATTGGAGAGTGAAACTCATGTCACTCAGGTTGATGATCCTTTAGTTGGTCAAGTGGTCGATTCAATTTCACATTCGGTCGATCCCACTTTCCCTTTAGAGAGTGAATTTCATACCGCTCAGGTTCTTCTTGTTACATCAGATTCTTCTACGTCGGGGGGCATTTCACCTATTTCTACAGAACCCCCTCCAAGTACTGAGGTCTTTTCTTTTGATTGGAATAGACTGACAGAACCTCGTCTTCCTTCCTCCATCCCTTTCCAAATCATTGTCAAGGCTGGTGGTAGGGACATACATCGTACTCAGGTAGATGAAGGTGCTTCTGTTAGTATTTCATCCTCAACTGTTTGGAAAGCTTTGGGTTCCCCTCAGCTTGCGCCTATTACGCAGAATCTGAAAGCTTTTAACAGAACCATTAGTGAACCTTTAGGGATCCTTCCTAAGTTTTCTATTACCTTGGAAGGTAAAACTGTTTGTATTGATCTTAGGTAGTTCGAGGTCCCTTGGATTTCAATTTACTCCTTGGGCGAGACTATGTTTATGCAATGAAAGATGTCGTATCGACACTCTTTCGCGTGATGTCTTTCCCTCACAATGGCAGTATTGTGACTGTAGACCAGCTTTCGTTCCCTAGTCTTGTTTCAACTACCAATAATATGACACCCCTAAATGTTCCTGATTCTAAAGTGGTATATACCCTGCCACGGGTTAATTATGTGGCAACTGGTCCCATGTTTTCAGTTACCGATGTAAGTGAGGCACTCACTGTTGATTTAGATCCGGTAATTGACATGGAAAACTCTATGGGATTATTTGAACATGATGTTCTTATCCCTTTTGAGTCCCTTGACATGCGTTCCTTCCAGAGAAGTATTCTTCCTTCTGATGAAGACCTCTTGGAAGCCATGATCAAGGTGTGTCCATTGACATGTCTTTCTTCCAGTTGGAAGCCATGAATCAGTGAGTACAAGGAAAGTTCCTTTTACTGTGTCGACCTCGTTAAAAATGAATCAGTGAGTATGAGGAAAGTTCCTTTTACTGTGTCGACCTCGTTAAAAAATGAATCAGTGAGTACGAGGAAAGTTCCTTTTACTATGTCGACCTCATTAAAAAATGAATCAGTGAGTACGAGGAAAGTTCCTTTTACTGTGTGAACCTCGTTAAAAAATGAATTAGTGAGTACGAGGAAAGTTCCTTTTACTGTGTCGACCTCGTTAAAAAATGAATCAGTGAGTACGATGAAAGTTCCTTTTACTGTGTCGACCTCGTTAAAAAATGAATCAGTGAGTATGAGGAAAGTTCCTTTTACTGTGTCGACCTCGTTAAAAAATGAATCAGTGAGTACGAGGAAAGTTCCTTTTACTGTGTTGACCTCGTTAAAAAATGAATCAGTGAGTATGAGGAAAGTTCCTTTTACTGTGTCGACCTCGTTAAAAAATGAATCAGTGAGTACGAGGATAGTTTGTTCCTCTCTCAACCTCGTTAAAAAATGAATCAGGTACGAGGATAGCTTTTTCCTGTATCAACCTCGTTAAAAAATGAAACAGGCTAGCATGAGGATAGTTCTTTGACTGAGTCAACCTCATTAAAAAATGAATCAGGTAGATTTTAGGATATGTAGGTAGATTGTAGAAAGTAGGATTTTGAGGATAGTTCCTATTACTGAGTCAACCTCGTTAAAAAATGAAACAAGGGTAGGTTAAGTAGGTAGATTGTAGAGTAGTTATGAGCATAGTTCCTTGTCTTGTGTCAAGCTCATTAAAAAATGAATCAAGGATTTTAGAGCACAGTTCCTTGTCTTGTGTCAAGCTCGTTACAAAATGAATTAAGGTTTTTTAGGTATAGTTCCTTGTTAGGTAGATTAGAGAGTAGTCATGAGCATAGTTCCTTATCTTGTGTCAAGCTCGTTTAAAAAATGAAACAAGGGTTTTGAGGATAGTTCTTTTCCTGTGTCAACCTCATTAAAAAATGAAACAACTCCCACAAGTCTTTCCAAGATCTTGAAAATAAAGCTTCATTCCATCCACCTCATTGAATGCAATGAAGCTTGGGGGGCATGTACCTCGTTTTGCGTCATTATGCTGGGGGCATGTGAACTTATAACAAGCATAGTTTTTCGTTTCAAGCTTGCGTAAACATGAAACCGAATCCGAGCATAGTTCTTTTCCTGTGTCAAGCTCGTTAAAAAATGAAACAAATCCTCCTCTAATTGAGTCGAGAGTTTGGCTAGATCTCATAAATGTCAAGTTGTATATTTAGGTTAGTTATTTCAGTTTTTTGCATAATTTTCTTACAGTTTTAGGTCGAGTCTTTCAAACGATCTCGAACATGAACCTTCATTCCATTCAGCTTGTATTTAGTTGAATGAAATGAAGCTGGGGGGCATGCGCTCTAGCAGTTATGCTTATGGGGCATCAAGCACAGTTTTTTCTCTGTTTCAAGCTTGTGTAAAAATGAAACTACTTTGAAGCATAGTTTTTCTCTGTTTCAAGCTTTTGTAAAAATGAAACCTATTTCGAGTCAATTTCAGTTATTTTCAAGACTCGTTAAACTCATGAAAATACCGAGATTATTTTGCTATCTTTCATTCTCGTAAAACAAATGAAAATGCCGAGTTCTTTCCGTCTTTTCCTACTCATAAATTAAATTGAAAGTCGGCCATATGAGTACATTTTTATCATTTTTTCGAACTCATTAAAACTTACGAAAAAGTGAAAACCATGAGTACATTTTTGTCATTTTTTCGAACTCGTTAAAACTTATGAAAGAGTGAAACCTTGGAGTTCTCTTTTAATCCCTTTTTAGACTCCTAAAACATGAAAAGATTGCCGAGCGTTTCTTTTACACTCGTTAAAACGGAATTAAAAGACGGTCCCCTTATAGCCCTTTTCTGACCGTAAAAACAGGAAAAGATTTCCGGATTTTTCTCATTTCAAATTTGATATTGGAAATAAAACGACGTGTCCTTGATCGCTTTTTACTTTTCAGGTCAAAGACACTAACCATGAAAGTACTCCTTGGTCGCAAGATCAAGCGGTTCTCTCAAGTATTATTTTATACTTTTTTGGGCTTGGGAGACATAAATTTACGAAAAAGTTCAACCCTGGAGTCTTCTTAAGTTTTTTCAGACTCTCTAAAATTGAAAACGCCGAGTTTCTCCTATACTGGACTCATTAAAATTTCACAGTAAAGGACCTTTTTGATTACAAACAGGGATGGACCACTCCTTCTTAGGGTTCGAATCAAAACTAAGTTGGACTCATCCGAAGGATGAGCTTATAATCAAGCCTATGTTATCTTCCTCAAGCTTGTAAAAAATAAAGAGGTACTTGCCAGAAATGGTGGGGGAAAAGAGAGAAAAATGAGCCTATTTGTTATCCTTTGTCTCAAAAGAAGCCTTATCACCGCTCTTGAACACGACACTTTTCATTCACCTGGGTTGGGAAATCCTTTGCCTCATAGTTGATCAAACCTCATTGAAAGTCTTCAGCTGGGTATTAACTTTGGGTCAAATGCCACCAAGCCATCTGTTGTGTCGTTATGTGTTCAAGAGGTCACTGCAAATAAACCATTCATCTACAAAATACCCGTCATCCATCTCGACCATCCCTGAGTCAGTCCTTACAGCTACATTTCTTCAACTTGATCTATGATTTCGTGTTGTGGGCTTGCCTGCAACGGGTCACTTTCTATCGACATTATCTAGAGAGATGACCTAGAAATCGTCAGTACCTTGAAATCTGCATGCATCAATGGCAGGTTTCTCGCCTTTGACGATGGTTTACATCATTGACTTTCGATCGAAGGACTCCGTGAAATGTTCGACATCAACTCATTCATTCACATCTCATGGACTGTACTGGGTACTTTGAGAACCATTGACATCACTGGTGGTCTCTCTCACACTTGTTAACAGTTTACATCATTGACTGGTAATCAAGTGGTTTCTACCATGTTCGACATCAACTCATTTATTCACATGGATAGAATCGTACTATTTCAGGAAGTAGAAATGAAGACCCTGGATCTAGTTTCCACCATCTAGGGTGCGAGGAGTTTTGTATTCATTGTATACTAGACCAACTATAAACAGATGGTTGCGTCCATACTGTGTCTACACAGTTTATGATTATGATGTACTGCAAAATCATTCCTGTATCAGAGCAGTAGTTAGTTTGTTAGTTAAAGTTTTCAATCTGAGTATGGGAATGCCTACCTCAGCAATGATATGATCTTATATATGTATTTTGTGTTGAATACTTGCAGGTTCCGACTGGGCTCTCCACAAGATAATCCTTGAAATGATAAAGTACTTCACCCTTCCTAGATGATATGAAACCCTAATCTACTACAGGCTTCGCACTTTAGGGGGCAATTTGTTACACTAAAATTTGTCACCATGACTATTTGCAGTTAGTATGGCTCCATCAACTATCATACTATCCTCCTTGGCAAGTCTCATACCTCTGCTCTTCATGTCAAACTCCAAGAAAGAGAGAAAGTCTTTAAAAATCTATATATCTCTGGGTACGCAGTTTCTCTTAGCCTTACCTGCGTGTACACACCCCAAGTTCAATCTACCTGCGTACTTGTATGCTCTGTCTGTAAAGAGGTGGGTGCGTACTCCTGTAAAGGTCAAAAGGTGCAAGTTTCACTTCAAAAACATTACTTGTGGTCATTTCTAGAGCATTCTAGAAGCTTGTTTGACATGTATTGAGCGCCTCCAGATGGTTCATGTATCCCTATGAAAGAGGAACTTATCCCATCAAGAGGAGAGCTATCCCATTCAAAGAGGGGCTTATCCCATTGATGGTGGACCTGATTAACTTCCTCTAGAGCACTATAAATACAGGCATTGGGCCAGAGGGAGGAGAGGTTGAAAGCTGAACATTCCTAAGGGTAGATGCTGCTAGAATTAGGACTCCCTTATAGAGCTTGAGAGGAGAGATTCCCATCCTTTCCTAGCCTTATTTGGAAGTGGGTGAGCTGATCAAAGTAAAGGAAAACTCTTGCTGGACCCTAGGAGGGACCTGCACAACACCAAGGCTCAGGTTGTAATGGTTTCTTTTGTTTCCACTTAATAAAATTAAGCTCACTTTTCTCAACAGATTGTTATACATGATTTGTTTCATATACTCCCTGGTCTGTATGATGAATATGTTTTATTTTATAAGTTTATCAGGTGCTATGTAATCTTTTGGCTTGTTAGTGAATGCAGGTTTTGAAGAGAAGGAGGAGCTCATCCGGATCGGCGAGGCTGGACTACTACAAAGCGTTGGACTAAAGGTATGTTATAAACACCTGATTACTTGTATTCTAAATGCATATTTAGAGAAAGGTAGTGTTTACTTGTCTTGTTTGTCACTAGAAAGCCTTAGCTTCTAGGGAGGTCGGTTTTGTCCGCAAAATTGACTCTTTCCGCATGACAGGCATGTACCTCGATTTGCATCATTATGTTGGGGGCATGCGAACTTATAACAAGCATAGTTTGTCGTTTCAAGCTTGTGTAAACATGAAATTGAATCCAAGCAAAGTTCTCCATGGTTCAAGCTTGTGTAAAATGAACCCATACCCAATTTACATCTCGTGATTGCTATCTTTATCTGCTAAATTTTGCTATATAAGCCTTGGTTGTTTTCATTCCATCGCCACCATCCCTTTGGCCGATCATATGCTTTCACTTGGTTGTTTTACCTTTCCTGAGGGATCGCATTTATGAATGGTTTTGTTAGCCAGCCTCTTGACCATTACATGTTTTGAGCAGTTCCACCATTGCCGGAACCAGTTGCTACCTTTTATACCACTCGTTCCTCTAGGACGAGTCTCCTTTAAGCTCTTTTCTGACTCGTAAAAGATGAAAAGGTTGCCGAGTATTTTCCCTTTTTGACTCGTTAAAGAGAATAAAAATGGAGGTCTTCTTTCAGCTCTTTTCCGACCGTTTAAAGACGAAAAGATAGCCGAGTCTCCCTCTCAACTCGTTAAAAAAAGCGAGAGGCGGTCGCCTTTAAGCTCTTTTTTCGACCGTTTAAACTTAAAAAGATCGCCGGGTTTTTGTCATTTCGAGCTCGTTATTGGCTACAAAACGACGTGCTTCTGACCGCTTTTCTACTTTTTCGGGTCGAAGTCACTACTTACGAAAAATACTCCTCGATCATACTGGTCGGGCGGTTCTTTCGAGCATTGTTTTATACTTTTTCGGGCTCGAGAGACACAACTTTACGAAAAAGAACCCCCATGGAGTTTTCTTTTCTGTTGTCTTTTCAGACTCTCTAAACAGGAAAAGACGCCGAGTTCTTCCTTCGTCAGACTCGTTAAAACTTAGTGACATCGGATTCTGTCAAAATGACACCTTTCAAGCATATGTTATCCCCGTCAAGCTTGTCATCAAAAAATAATCGCGGTACTCGCCAGGAATGGTGGGGAAAGTGGAATCATAATCATTGTCATGTCGGCAGTATGTCGCTCTTGAACATGGCACTTGACCGCATTCGTGTCTGGGTGGGAGTCTCTCATCTTGTTTTACACTGGCCTCCGTGGGTTTGGGTTATCCTGTTTGACTTTTCATCTGCTCATTGACTTGTCACCATGACCCTTGATCATTTGAATACCAATACTGCCAAGTCCACTGTCGTGCCGCCGATATGTTCAAGAGAAGTTGACCTCTGCAAGAATACTCAACCCCCCTCTGATACCTCACACAAAATATCTTATCCTTCTCTGTATCGTGTCGATGATGTGGGAAACATTATGGCCCACCTTCGATAAAGGTCACTTGCTGTCGACTTCAGCTCATTATCCAAGAAGGTGACTTAGAGACTCCCTTCCGGTGCCTTGGAGCCTGCATGCCTCAATGGCAGGTTCTTCGTGTTCGACGAGAGGTTTTCATCAATGGCCTCTGATCGAATGATTCTGCGGGTGTTCGACGCCAGCTCACCTATTCGCACGCCACGGATTGTACCTATAGTACCTTGAGGGCCATTGTCATTATTGGTGGTACCTCTCGCATCTGTTAATAGTTTTCATCATTGACTGGTAATCAGACGATGTTCTTGCATGTTCGACTTCAACTCATGTATTTGCATGCCTGAACTTGTACTTCGTTCGGGTTGAGATGGAGGTCAAGACCCTGGATTTTGTTTATTGCAATCCAGGTTGTGATTTTGTGGGTTCTTATGATCATTACATGACTCATTGATGGATGGTTGCGCCCATACCTGAGTCTTCATGGATGGCTGCGACCATACCTTTATTATCATCATGGTCTCTTTAGCTGGGTTGTTGCATCCATACCACGGACCTCCTTCGTATGTCTTTTGGATGGTTGCGTCCATGCCTGGACTACATGTCATTGATTATCAGAGTATCAGTTGTACATACGTGCAGGTTCTTCCTGGTGGTGTTCCAGTTCAGCCAGTTTCGTAAAGCATTTCATCCCTCCCACTCTCTCGGGCTTCATGCTTTAGGGGGCATCTGTTACACAGTAATTTGTCACTGTCTCCCTGTCAGTCTTCCTACTGTGTCATGAGTCCAATTCATCCATGCTCATGCTCTCTAATATTTCCAAATGACCCACTTTTCCAAAGTTTTTGCTATCATCACGACTGTTGTCAAAATAAATGCGTTGATGGGCGCTCCATAACAGATGGAATGCGCTGCCAGCACGGAAGAACACGTGTTTCCCGCGCTGGTCGAATTTCATCAGACAGCACGTCTGTTATTCATATCTGATCGCGCTGACAGGACCTTCTTTGTTATTCAGCTGCGGTGTCAGCGCTCCAGTGCAGTTATGGACCCGTGCTGATCCAGTTTGGGCAAGTTTGTTCTAACAGCTGGCCTTCCAAATGACTCCAGACCTGGTTGTTGGCCTTGTAAATGTCGCCATCCTTTCTCTGGCATGTCTGTTTCATCATTTGAGCCACCTTCCTTGGAGACAAGCTCATCCTCCCACTATTCATGGAGACTCCTTCTCCTATCTAAGCCTCTACCATTGCCATGAGCAGCTAGTTTGGAATTGATAGTGCTTGGAGTGTTGCTGCTAGTGTGTGATCTTGATAGGTAGTTGGTGTGACAAGTGTGGGATTGCTAGAGAGCTTAAGGAAGGTTGTGAAGTGTTTCTTTCTTGTGTAAACCTCATTAAAAAATGAAACAACTCCCTTTCCAAATCGATTCTTTTGATTAAGATCTCGTAAAATACAAGTCGAATATTTCATCGATCTCGAGAGTGAACCTTCATTCCATCCACCTCGTTGAATGCAATGAAGCTTGGGGGGCATGTACCTCGATTTGCGTTATTATGCTAGGGGGCATGCGAACTTATAACAAGCATATTTTTTTCATTTCAAGCTTGTGTAAACATGAAACCGAATCCAAGCAAAGTTCTCCATGGTTCAAGCTTGAGTAAAAATGAACCCATATCTGATTTACACCTCGAGATTTCCATTTTTATCCGCTAAATTCTGCTAGATGAGCCTTGGTTGTTTCATTCCATTGCCACCATCTCTTTGGCCGATCATATGCTTTCACTTGGTTGTTCTTCCTTTCCTGAGGAACCGCAGCGATGAGTGGTTTTATTAGCCAGCCTCTTGACCATTACATGTTTTGAGCAGTTCCACCATTGCCGGAACCAGTTGCTACCCTTTATACCACTCATTCCTCCAGGACGAGTCACCTTTCAGCTCTTTTCTAACTCGTAAAACTTGAAAAGATTGCCGAGTATTTTTTCCCCTTTTTTGACTAGTTAAAGAGAATAAAAATAGAGGTCTTATTTCAGCTCTTTTCCGACCGTTTAAAGATGAAAAGATTGCCGAGTTCCCTCTTGACTCGTTAAAAGGAATGAGACGCGGTCGCCTTTAAAGCTCTTTTTTTCGACCGTTTAAACTAAAAAAGATTGCCGGGTTTTTGTCGTTTCGAACTCGTTATTGGCTCCAAAATGACGTGCTTCTGACCGCTTTTCTACTTTTTCGGGTCGAAGTCACTACTTACGAAAAGTACTCCTCGATCATACTGGTCGGGCGGTTCTTTCGAGCATTGTTTTATACTTTTTCGGGCTCGAGAGACACAACTTTACGAAAAGGGACGCCCTTGGAGTTTTCTTTTTTGCTGTCTTTTCAAACTCTCTAAACAGGAAAAGACGCCGAGTTCTTCCTTTGTTAGACTCGTTAAAACTTAATGACATCAGATTCTGTCGCAATGATGCCTTACAAGCATATGCTATCCCTGTCAAGCTTGTTAAAAATAACTGGGGTACTCGCCAGCAATGGTGGGGAAAATGGAATTATAATCATTGTCGTGTCGGCAGTACGTCGCTCTTGAACATGGCACTTGACCGCATTCGTGTCTGGGTGGGAGTCTCTCATTTTGTTTCACACTAGCCTCCGTGGGTTTGGGTTATCCTATTTGACCTCCCATCTACTCATTTCCTTGTCACCATGACCTCTTCTCATTTGGTGTCAGATACTGCCAAGTCCACTGTCGTGCCGCCGATATGTTCAAGAGAAGTTGACCTCTGCAAAAGTACAACCCCCTCTGATACCTCACACAAAATATCTTATCCTTCTCTGTCTCGTGTCATTGATGTGGGAAATCCTATGGCCCACCTTTGATCAAGGTCACTTCCTGTCGACTTCAGCTCATTATCCAGGAAGCTGATCTAGAGACTCCCTTCCGGTGCCTTGGAGCCTGCATGCCTCAATGGCAGGTTCTTCGTGTTCGACGAGAGGTTTTCATCATTGGCCTCCGATCGAATGATTCTGCGGGTATTCGACGCTAGCTCACCTATTCGCACGCCGTAGATTGTACCTATAGTACCTTGAGGGCCATTGTCATTATTGGTGGTACCTCTCGCGTCTGTTAACAATTTTCATCATTGACTGGTAACCAGACGATGTTCTTGCATGTTCGACTTCAACTCATGTATTCGCATGCCTGAACTTGTACTTTGTTCGGGTCGAGATGGAGCGCAAGACCCTAGATTTTGTCTATTGCAATCCAGGTTGGGATTTTGTGGATTATTATGATCATTACATGACTCATTGATGGATGGCTGCGACCATACCTTTATTATCATCATGGTCTCTTTAGCTGGGTGGCTGCGTCCATACTACGGACCTCCTTCGTATGTCTTTAGGATGGCTACGCCCATGCCTGGACTACATGTCATTGATTATCAGAGATATCAGTTGTACATACGTGCAGGTTCTTCCTGGTGGTGTTCCAGTTCAGCCAGTTTCGTAAAGCATTTCACCCCTCCCACTCTCTCGGGCTTCATGCTTTAGGGGGCATCTGTTACACAGTAATTTGTCACTGTCTCCCTGTCAGTCTTCCTACTGTGTCATGAGTCCAATTCATCCATGCTCATGCTCTCTAATGTTGCCAAATGACCCACTTTGCCAAATTTTTTTCTATCATCGCGACTGTTGTCAAAATAAACGCACTGATGGGCGCTCCATAACAGATGGAATGCGCTGCCAGCGCGGAAGTACACGTGTTTCCCGCGCTGGTCGAATTTCATCAGACAGCGCGTCTATTATTCATATCTGATCACGCTGACATGACCTTCTTTTTTATTCAGCTGTGATGTCAGCACTCCAGTGCAGTTATGGACCCGCGTTGATCCAGTTTGGGCGAGTTTGTTCTAACAGCCGGCCTTCCAGATGACTTCAGACCTGGTTGTTGGCCTTGTAAATGTCGCCCTCCTTTCTCTGGCATGTCTATTTCGTCATTTGAGCCACCTTCCTTGGAGATAAGCTCATCCTCCCACCATTCATGGAGACTCCTTCTCCTATTTAAGCCTCTACCATTGCCATGAGTAGCTAGTTTGGAATTGATAGTGCTTGGAGTGTTGCTGCTAGTGTGTGATCTTGATAGGTAGTTGGTGCGACAAGTGTGGGATTGCTAGAGAGCTTAAGGAAGGTTGTGAAGTGTTTCTTTCTTGTGTAAACTTGTGTGAGAGAGAGTTTTTTGTTTTGGGAGATCTACCTCCAAGGGTGAATGCTTAAGAGACTTGCTGGCTGGACCCTCTTGAGAAGGATTTGACGTCAGAACTTTGGTTTTATTCTTCTCTGTTATTTATTAATAATAGATGACTATCATTATGGTTCCACTCTCATTGTTTCATGTTTGATGTTGAGTTATATCTTTTCTGACTGATATATAATTGCATCTACTAGATTTTACGCTTGTTTTCGTGTCGTTCTTTGCATGTGTAGGTGTCCAATCATGGAGATCGTGGGGATCGTGACTGGCCAAGGCAAAGGAACGAGGGCGACATCTCTTCAACGAACACTAGCGTTGGAATACAGGTAGGTTCTCACCATCTACTTTTTTATTTGCAATTAGGAATTTGCGTGATAGCATTGTGTGATTGTTGCTAGACCCGGTCTGGGTTAGTAGGGATCGTCTCTATCCACAGAGAGGATTTACCTCCACAACTCTAAGGATTGACGAAAGGATAAGTATCATCATTTTATTTCAATTTTATTATGCATGTGATTTATGACTATGGTATATGATGATTATATGTCATCTATAATTTTGGTTTATGATGGTTACATGTGATTTACGATTTTGATCTATGGTGGTTGTGTTTGAGCTAACGTGATATTATATCTTTATATATGTTGATTTGGTCAAGTATGCTAGTTTGACTTGTTGTGACAGGAAGCGAATAGGATTGCAAATGTACCTTATTGATGAGCTACCAATGAGGTATGATGTGAATTTATTTCAATTTATTTTAAATCTAATGGAAGTTATGTGCTTGCTATAGGAATAAATGAAATGCCCAGTTGGGTGGTTGAAATCGACTACAAGAATTGAACAATAACAAAAGAAATTGGAACATGCAACAACATGCTGGTAAAGCATTTAGGAGCAGGGCCATTGTAGGACATTGGTACCCAATAGTGTCCACTGATTTCCATGAGCATGCTATGACTGGTATGATGTGTTGAGGCGGCTATATGCCTTTGTTTTTGTATCTTTCAATGCGAGGAAGACTTGCTAAGGGATGGACTGCTTGGGATGGGGGTGCCAGTGGAACTTCAAAGGTGAGTGACAACATGGAAGAGGTCACTCGATTCCCCAGGGACTGTGTAGCAGAGAAGGGAAGGTCATGGATGGATTTGTTTTGATCATTAGCATTGCCAGATGGAATTAGATGCACATTGGGAGTGCACCCTGGAACAATGAGCCGGTAACTATTCATTGCGAGAACAAGTGGCGCGGGATTATAGCGCTAAACATTGGATGCAGATTTGACTCTGCAGTGGATTCTAGACTTCTTGGGAAGGAGGTGGATCCTAGTATTACTTTGAGGGTCGAGGTGTGAGCCTCTAGATTCCCTTGTTGCGGATTCATATTATTTTATTTGTTGGTTGAGAAAATATACCTATGTGTATATGTATATGTGGTTATTGTAAATATTGTAATGAGCTTTGTTATAAAGCTCCAGTATGCGGTATATGGTCATGTTGTCATGATGTTTTGATTTTGAGTAAATCTTTCATTGTAAATACTGCAATGAGCTGTGTTATAAAGCTCCATGGGTAGTATTTTTTGTTTTTAGTAGTCATGTTGGTTATAGGTGTCATAGAACACCAAGGACGGTGTTTCCCCAAGGGGGAGGGATCTGTAATAGCCCTGGTGAAAGTTCCATGTAAAAATATATAAATACCATAGATGATGGGACACGTATTCCAAGCTAAATGGTGGGGAAGACATCCTAGGGGGTGTTCATTCGGTTGTTTATGGCTAAGGCATTAAAGAGGAAAAAAGGTATTTTGGCACATTTATTTATGAAAATAATGGAAATTAGGAGAAAAGAGAGGTGAAAGGTCATAGGTTGCATGTGAGGAGGAAAATGAAGAAAAATAATGGAAATTAGGAGAAAAAGGAATTGAAAGGTCACAAGTTGCATGTGAGGAGGAAATTGAAGGAAAATAATGAAAAATGAAGAAAATAGAAGCCTCATTAATAAAAAGGCTTATGAGGATGAGTGGGCAAGACTTGGTCAGTTCAGTTTTGGAGCTCTCTCATTATTCTCTCTCTCTCATACCCTTGGACACTTAGATTTTTCTTGGAGCACTTTGGCGTTGGAGCAAGAAAGGAAAAGAAGGCAAGAGGAAGCAAAGATAAAGCAAAGAAAGGAAGGATCAAGTAGCTACAATAGGCTTCATCGCAAGTATCAACTTTCATGTGTATTTTCCTTGCTAGATTTGGCATGCATGGGATTGCATGTGTATTTTCCTTGTTAGATTTGGCATACATGGCATTGCATGTGTGTCTTTCTCTACCACGGCATGGGTTTTTCTAGGTGTGATAGTATTTTCAGCCTAGCCTTGCCATTTCCTGATAGCTTTGATGAGATTGGTTCTCTCATGCACTTTGTGGGGCTGGCTGGATTGGATTCAAAGCTGAGTGGGGTGGATCTCCGAATTGACAAACACATGGTGGTAGTGGTCCCTAAACTAGACTGAGGATGCACGAAGCCACTAGCCTAGTAACCCCTAAACTAGACTGTGGGTTGCGGTAAAGCCAGATTATGTGCCTCGGTGGACCTAGGAATCCTCGCCGGTGAATGGCGCGATATATGGTAAAGACAAGAGGTAGATTTTCTCTCCGTTGGGCCTAGTGATTCTGGGATGGAATGCATGGTAAAGCCTAGATATTATGTCTTGGTGTAGGGCCTAGTGATCCCTAGATCAAACTGTGGATGCACGGTAAAGCCTGAGAGACTAGGAGGCACTCAAATTCCTCATGGTGTAAACAGAGAACTCCGGTGGCATCCACATTGATTAGTGTTTTTTGATGTGTTCTATGAGTCCCATATTCATGCTTGGAATATGGCACATGGGTGATTGGTTGAAGAGAGACTTGGCTTAGCCAATCTATTGTCGGGTGGAACGTGGTAGTCCCATCATCGGTTGGTTCATTGCATTTATTAATGAAAAAATTCATTCCCCTGATTTTCATGTGAAAATGTATTGATATATATATGGATTTTCATGGTTGATATGTTTATTGTATTTTTGTTCCTATTGTGTTGTTTATATGCACATTTACCTTGGAGGGTGTTACATGGATGTTGATTAGAAGCCTTCACTTGTTGACATTCCAAGAATTTAGCCACATATTTTATTGTTTTTTTTTCATGTTAGGCCAATAAAAATCCTTTTTTAACACAATTATTAATTTTTTATAACTAGGATGCGCAACTGTTTGTTTCTTATTTAATTCATCTAAGACAAATATTTTCAAATTTGGATCATTTGGAAAATAAATTATATCTATGTACATTAGTAAGTACTACTTGTTTACTGAAAACTCACTTTATTCTTCATCCAACATATCATATTTATAAATTTTCTCTTTAATTTTCTTATATTCTTGATCAAAAGCTATAATTGATTTGATCTTTGCTATAAGATTTTATTTCCAACTAGTTACAGAAATGATACAAGTCTAATTTAATTTTCTATTCAAAACATCGAAAATCTTATTCTCCTTTCCCTTAATGTGTATGATTTAAAATTCATATTCACTAAGGAATGCTAACCATCTTTCTTGCCTAGCATTTAGATTTTGCTGGTCAAATAACTATTTGAGACTGAAATGATTAGTTTTTAGCTGAAATTTCCCTCCTATAAGATAGTGTCCACACATTTTTAGACAATGAATGGTAGCTGCTTGTTATAAGTCATATGTGGCATAGTAATTCTCATGGTCTTTTCTTTTTCTAAATTCATAGCTAATTACATGGCCTTCTCGCTTAAAGGACCCCCCAAAACCTTCCTTATGTGCATCCTTGCAGACTACAAAATCTTTATTTGGGTCAACTAATTTTAAGATTAGTGTAGTAGTTAATAACTACTTTAATTTCTCGAAGCTATCCTAACACTTGTGAATCCATTCAAACTTTGTCCCCTTATTTTGAAAGGAAGTAATTGAATATGCCAATTTTAGAAAAATCCTTCATTAAATCTTCTATAATAACCTATAATTTGTATAAAAGACCTAATATTAGCTACATCTTTAGGTACTGACCATTCAATAATATTTTTTATCTTTTCAAGATCCACAACAATCCCTTCCTCAGATACCACATGTCCCAAATATTGAATTTGTTTCTAGTAAAATGAGCATTTGCTAAACTTAGCATACAATTCATTTTCTCTAAGTGCTTGAAGAAGAATCTACAAATGATGATTGTGTTCTTCTTTACCTTTTGATTAAACTATAATGTCATCTATAAAAAAAATGACATTTTTTTCTATAAAATTCTAAGCACACTATTCATTAGACACATGAACGTGGTTGGTTCATTAGTGAGCCAAACTAGGAGTACCATGAACTCATAATGTCCATATATTATTTTGAATATTGTTTTATGAATATCTTCATCATTGATCCTAATTTGATGGTATCCATATCTCAAATTGATTTTTGAGAAAAGTGAAGCTCCCTTGGATTGGTCAAACACATCATCAATTCGAGGCAAAGGCACTTATTTTTTATGGTCATTTTACTAAGCTTCTTGTAGTCTATACAAAGTCTAAGAGTCCCATATTTTTTCTTAACAAACAAGACTGGTGCACCCCAAGGTGATACATTAGGTCTTATATACTTATTATCTAACAACTCTTGCAACTAAATTTTTGAATCCATTATCTCATAAATTCTCTTTCTATATGGGGATTTTGATACCAGTACTACTTCAGGAATGAGATCAATAGTGAAGTCAATATCCCTCCTTAGAGGAAGTCCTAGTACTTTGAGAGATGGGTTTTGATTGTTACTAAAAATATCTTCGATATCAGTTGTAAACATTGGGAAACCTTTATGAGCAAATTTCTTTAATTGTAAGGTATAAATTTCTCTAACAAAAATTTCTCTTGTGGCTCCTTTGACTCTACAGACCTTTGCTTCATTATTAGTTCAAGTAAAAAACTTTTTAAGGAAATTTAAAAAAACTCAGTGTGGTTCCAACCAATCCATACAACCAAGAACATTATATGAACCCAGTGGTAAAAATGGTTGATTTAAATTAGTGTTCATTCCATTCATATTTAATGAACAATATTTACTTATTTTTGTAACGTTTCTCTTAGCTCTTCTAGCCAATTGTACTAATTAGGGCTTACTTTTCTTTTCATTTTTAATTACACATTTTTCAATTGCAATAGGGGAAATATAACTTAGTGTAGAACAAGGATCAATTAGTACTGTAATAGTTTTCTTAGAAATTTTACCTTGGATTTCCACCATATTGGATTAGTGATCTACTTGTCTTTGATCTAGCATCGCACTAATCCTTGGGATATTGCAAGAAATATCATTGACTGTAGAGGCTTCTTGCATGTTATTTACTATTGTCTTTTTGTTTACAGTTTTTTGTAGACAAAACCTCCACAAATGGTTCTCATTGCAGCCCAAACACTTGATTGGTGGTTGGCTAATTCACCAAAATTACTATTTCCTACTCCTGCTCCTTGTCCACCTTTATGTCCTATATTTTTCTGTTGATTTACACATATGTTGTACTTTCCTCCATGATGTCTTTTAAATTTTTTTAGAAAAAATAGGTGTCTTAAACCCCTTTTTCTTGGTACTGAAATTTTCATGCTTCTTGGCCATCCAACTTTTAGAATTATCTCTCTTTCATTTATTCTAGTTGAAACAGAAATTTTTCTTTCTTATAGTATCATTCATAGTTTTTGGATTGTCAAATTAGATCCTTTCTCTATATGAAAAAGGTAGACAAGTAATACACCTTTGTATTTTTTCCATCTCCTCTTTCAAGTAAGGTACATATCTCAACAAGCTCATGAACTTATTTACAAATTCATCATGTTGATGGTGTTGGACCCACCAACATTCACGGGATCTCCCTGATATGAAGTCCCAACTAGACCACACACCGTTTGGAGTAGGAGTCCTAGCAGTGGGTGGTAGTGTAATGACTTGACCATGGTAGCATGCAGAGGAAAGTATGATAACTTTCGGTGAGAGAAATTGTAAGACCCTATGGAGAGTCAAGTGTGATGCATGAAGGTTCTAACACAAAGAGGCAAAAATAACGTGTGCCCCTTAGAAGCCAGCAATAGTATACAACTTGAAATGAACACATGAGCGGAATGACATCACGAACTAAAATGCAGAATAGTCCACAAATTAAAGTGATGAGTTAATCCAACAACCTGTATTCAATAGTATTCATGCAAATGCGTGCAAAGTAGTTCATAATCATATGTGTAATTTAAGTAACTTACATTTTTAATGCAACAAGAATAATCCTACTACATTAACAACATATGCATGAAAGCGTGATGGCTTTGGTTTTATTATTATAAGTGAAAGTTCCATCCATACGTACACCATTTACAACCACTAGCCCCAATAGTGGAACATTTTAGTCAAGAAAACTTCCTCCTTTGAATAAGTATACTTGCTCTACGCTATGGAGAAGCCAAGGCTCTTCACAATACTCCCAGCCTTCCCTAAGCCTAATCCTAGCCAAAAAATTGGCTCCCAAAAGCTTGTTTTATGAGTTATGAGGTTCTATTTATAACAAAGGGAGGGGTGACCCTTGAAATTCCCCTTTTTGACTCTTTGACTTTCCTTGTGATTCTTCAACTTCTTTACTAAATATCACAATACATTACATGATGACTTTTCATATTCTAATATTGATACTTGGAATTTCACTTACAACATATTTATAAATAATATTACATTTTACACATGTACCCAAATAATGAAAAATAGGCTAGAGACAGCCTAATAAGAAACAAAATATCATTCTGGAGTTTGGGGAAATTCCATCACAAGAACAGCCACTTGGCTCTTCTCAGTCACATATCGGTGCCAAGCTTGGTACTATGTGATGGTTTCCCCAAATAGTTTGATGGTGTCTTTCTGGAAGCAAACTCTTGCCTCCATGGTATCCGGGTATATGGTCTTGGAACTTGTATCCAACTTGTTTTAAAGCATGAGCATCATGGTGTTTTCCTTGACCAGACCACTGATGTACTTATGCATGTTGTGTGCATTCAACTCCAAGTCTTCCCTAGCAAATTCTCATCTTAGCTACTCCACGTACTCATCGATCTCTAGCCAGATTTGGTTCTTAATTTCAGCATCACTAAGGGAACCAATTAATGGGACCATGTGCTTTCTCACCATGACCTCCAAACTATTGTACAACTTCACATGTGAGGACTCTATGCTATTGATGAATGGGGAAAATTACTCGTAGTTATGGATCAACATCAGAGCTTTTCTCTCTCTATCTCTTCCTGTGCCTTCATTTTCTTTGCTAGGTTAAGCGACACCCCTTTGTACCAAATTTTCCACTCTTGTACATGGGAAATGTCAGCATGTCTGCTCTTGAGAGTTTGAACAAAATATTTTCTCCACTATTGTAGGCCATGTGCACGGACAACAGATTTATGCATGGTGACAAATCCATCATAGAGATACTTCATGGTATCACCAAGTCTTGATGTACTCATCTCCCCCAATGTGGAAACTACATTATGCATTGATGCTCAGAGTTGATCTGCCTCTTTCTTGGAATCATGCAAGTTCTTTCCCAATTGTTCTTTCTCAGTCATTAGGTATTGAACATTTGAGTTTTTTCTCCTGCATAGTCCAAGCTGGCTTGGGCAATGGAAGTTGGATGTTTCTTGGTTTCTAACACTATCACCCTTTCCTTGATGAATTCATGTGATGTGTGATCATCCGAAAAGTGTTTCATTTTCACCTATACAATCTTATTCTACAACTTGTCAAATGATAGGTTATACACATCCATGACTGGGTCATCATCAAGGAGAACAACATATCCTTTCTCGCTCGAGGTTGGTTATAACACTGGAGGTGGTGGAGACTAAGTGATGACCTTTGGTGCTCTGAGAATTAGGTCAGTGTCTTCATTCTATGGCTCCAATTCCAACTCCATGTCTATAATTTCAATCAATTTCTCAATCTACTGAGAAATCTCTCGATATTGCATCTATTTTCCCTCTTCCTCAGTTGCTAGCCATTACGGCTCATCAAACTGTATTGGAATTGTTTCCTCTATCATCATTCCTTGCCTTTGTTATTCTTCTTGCTTCTAATTCTCTTCTCTTTCTCTCCTCCTAGACTCTTGTTCTTCCTTCAACTTCTTCTTTGTCTCATGCAGCTTTAGTTCTAATTCCTATATCATCTTCTTTTATCTCTTCCTCTACACTGCTCTCTTCATCTACTGCTATCTCTTTGCTTCTATTGCCAAAGCTGCCTTCTCTGGGATAGGATCTGCCTTCATCTTGCATCTTATCTCTCCCTCTGGGTTCTCAAAAACCTTCCTCTTTCTGTTGTCCTTCATTGGATTATTCCCTTCTATTGTTATTGTTGTTTCTTTTAGAGTTGTTCTTATCTGTAGAGTAGCCTTCCAAGCTTCTTCTATACTGGCTAGCTCATTGAGTCTGGAGGCATTCTAGCAGTACCTCTGAGGGTCCTCCTTTGTCTAATGAAATGTCTCCTCGATCCATGGAAAGTAAACTCTCGCACAATGTTCCTTGGAAATACTGTGGGGATAATACAGATTAAAGTCCTTGGTGCTGAACTCAGATTTCACTATGTTCTTAGCCTTGAAATCAACATATTTGAAGCTCTTAATCTCGTATAATTTGATACACAAAGAGAATGTGGACCGTGGTGATTTACTCTTCCTATGCAATCCTGTTTAAAACCCTATAGCAAGGTGGTATGAAACTTCTTGCATGATCAGCTTGTTAGTAGCATACCTTGCTAGGACATGTAGAGGCTTCTTTCTGCTAAACACTCTGATGAAGGTTCCACCTGGTGAGGCATACCAATATGCAATGTTTACTATCATCTCCATTGCTTCTTTGGACATGCAAGGTGGATCATTCTCAAAGATAATCTTATACAATGAGATGATAAAATGGTCGCCATCACTCCTTGATAGTTGCAGTCATAAAGCAACTTGTAATAGATGTTGACGACAGTCTCTTTTGGTGTCCATGTTAGCTCAGGCCAGGGAACTGTTGTTGGGAACAGTTTTTATACTGTAAGTATGTGGACATGTAAAACCTTGCTTGCTAATTCTTGGGCAGATTCCTATCCTTAGCCACATGGGTCTTCATCTGATGAGCCAACATATAAAACTAGTTGAATGGCCTCCCATCATTCACCAACTTCTCCAGTAATACTACCCACCCTTCAAGAAAGGTTTCTATTTTCTCTTGACCATATATTCTGCAGGGAAAGATGATTAAGAACTGGTAAGCCTTCCTGAGGGACTTCGTCTTGTAAACATGATAGGTGTCTATCTAAGCTTCGATGACTCTTTCACCCAGTGCTTGACAATATATCTCATGCTCACATAGCTATGGGTAGCATAGAAGAGTGAGTCCATCCACTTAACTGACTCGAGAAAGTGATACATCTGCTGAAATTTCTCTGCTCTGAAGGTGGAAAGCTCTCTCCTGCTGGCATTGCTCAATGTCATATTATGTTCATCCATGGTTGAGAAAATATAACTGACAATGTACACACATGGGAAGGCAGGGTACCTGCATGCAACCTTGTATAACCCTAACCATTTGATGCTAAGATAAACCT
Organism: Pinus tabuliformis; assembly: GCA_031772625.1. Classification (NCBI taxonomy): domain Eukaryota; kingdom Viridiplantae; phylum Streptophyta; class Pinopsida; order Pinales; family Pinaceae; genus Pinus; species Pinus tabuliformis. The sequence goes on along the minus strand of CM062807.1, from coordinate 290,097,562 downwards.
ATTGGTCCTCTAAGTCTTCCTTGAAGTCCTCTACAAATGTTTCATGGATCTACTGCCATGTCATTGTTGTACCCTTCTCAATGAATAGCTGAGTAGCTGCATACACTGGTAGATTAACCTATGTCTACTTAACTCCTTCCCTAGTACTACTCTCAGTGGTTTCTTTTGATGCAACTCTTTTGGATGCTATATTAACTATAACTATTGGAGATATTGTCAATGAATGTTGTACCTGTGGGATAGAGAGGACAATCATGGCAAGAAAACATTAGTTAAACACAAAATAACTTCTAGACAAGATCAAGAAGCAAGTTGGGCTCATGATGGGAAGGATTGCGCACTTTTTTCCAACAGAGGTCACTAGCTGACTATGCGAACTATGCACTGGGTAGTCCCAACAGTCAATTGGGAAGCTTAATGACTAAAACTATGCAATGCACAGTTCAGTCTAGGCCAAGGCCAAGAGAGACTGTGAATTGCACAGTCTCAGTGGCCAAGCTAGGAAGCTAGGTCCTAGAACTGAACATTGCGCAGTTGGAGAAAGCCTTGGCCATGCTTTTTGAAATTACAGAAGCCAAGGTAGAGGCCTTCAACTCCCATATTGCATAGTTCAAGCAGTGAAAGGTGAGATTGGGAAAGGGGACCCACATCTACCCACGGGGAGTGTGAAAGTCATGGAGATATGAAAAATTGTGTGATGGTGAGTACAGATCTAAATAAGTGTTGATGCATTCATGTGAAACAAGTGCAACGATTGATTAAACTAAAGGAAAACAATCATGTGAAGAGATTCATCCCAACGGTGATCGTTGGTGAAAAAATGGGAAAAATCATGCGATACTTGGGAAATACAATATAAAAGTTGAAACAACACTTCTTCAAGCGAAAAGAAGTGAAACAACACTCTCACAAGATAAACAAGAAAAAGCGACAAAAAAGTGGTAAAAGGTGAGAAAAGTAAAACCCACCCAAAAAAGTGATGACTATCTCACCAAAGGCTCCTTGATCTTCTTGGGAATGCTAAAGCTCCAATATCGAGTGTGAAAATGAGCTCTGGCAGCATCGATTAAATAGATTTGGTCAAGTTACAATTTATGACGTGCATGCCTACAATCAAGGAAAAAGAAACACTTGGCAGTAGTTTCTAAGAATAACACGAGTACCTCCCTCGGGTTACTTAAAATAAATCCCTATTTTTTAGGCATGCTTTTTCCCTTTTTTCCTTTTTTTGGAAAAGCTACCATGCGTTGCCCAGAAATATTGTGCAGTTCTAGGAAGGACTTGAAAACTCTCTGGTTCATGCACTGCATAGTTTTTGAGGACAGTGAGGCCTATGCAATTTATGGGCTTAGTGGCTCTGGGTTGCCTCTCTTGTCTATGTAATTTCCTAGCTCATGGATGATTTTCTTTCAGTACTGCACATTTTCTGAGCTCAAGTCTCACTACCATCAGGACTATGCAATTCCCAAGAGAAAGGCCAGTTTCCCTAAAAAATTGTGCATTTCTTTGAGGCAAGCCCAAAACTGTTAGGGGACCAAGTCATGAGATCGACTTGTGGGTTATAAAATGAACTAAGTGATTAAACACAAGCCAAGATGAAAAGAATATGGCTTAGTAGAAGAAAAGGTACCTGGATCAGTGCAAGATGAGTTATTGTGGTTTAGAAGGAAGGTTCCAAAATCAAAGCAAAGGAAAAAATTTGGAGGGTGGTTGTAGTCACTAGAACATTGGCGACACATTGGTAGAACTCCAACTCTTTGTATGGACCTTGTCTCATGCAAAGTGAGCCTAATTATTCCAGAAGTATTATTTAATTCTTTGATTTTCATAGCTTCTTCACTTATCTTGAGTTAAAGATGTAGCCCCTACAATTCTCTTTATCGAGATGACACATACCAAGCCAAGTCAAAATGAGTTGTTTTGATTGGGGATGAGGGGTATATAGATGCACAAGTAAAATAGATTGTCAGAGCTTTAGTTTCATCTCTGGTGTTGCTTTGCTACTAGCAAGCCTGGACAGTACCTCAATGGAGTTAGTTTAGGAACACAAGCATTCCACCACTGCCAACAAGCCTAGATAGTACCCTGGCGGACTTACTTGCTTCACCTCTCTGCTTAGGAATCATTTTTCTTCTTTCACCCTTTATTTTTTTTTCATTTTTCAAAGAACTATGCATAGGAACTTATTTATTTCATGAGGCGAAAGAGGGATCCCAACTTATTGAGAGCAGAAGAGGTTGTCCATTCAAAGAAGGATATTTATATATACCCATGATATACTTGTTAAGGTTTTCCCCTCTCCTTACTTTACTTAAGTGAGTTGAAAAATGTTAAACGAAAATATAAAACCAATTAGATTAGGCAGTACTAGTTAAGAGTGCAAGAATCATTATTTCACGATGACTCCATCTGAAAGGAATGCCATTAGGGTATCATCAATTAGAAGAAATGAAATATTCACATAAAGTGAGGGAAAAGACAAATAACCAAGTTTTTATAGTTGTACAAGTTCCTCTTGGAATTGACCCTGCTTGTCTAAGAAGACAAACATAGTTTCATGTGAAAACTAACCTATGGTTGAAAAGTAAAGAAACCAAGGAAAGGGATGGGATAAAGCAAAGAAATGTAAGCAAATCAAGAAACAAACAAGAAAATAAAACTCTATGCTTACTCCTAACCTAAGAAGAACATAAGACAACTCACGTGAAGTGATCCTTTAATGCAATGATCAGTGCATTGGTTGGCCCATGTAGGCAAGAGCATGGTCGACATGAAATATATACAAGCAAACCAACCAATAAGAAAGATAAAACAATGTAAACCAATACTTTCAAAGATTGAATGCATCCATAGAAAAGTAAAAATGGAAAGCACATGAAAGGAATTTTGCAGATGTAAAATGGTTTCCTAATACATTATGAGTGGAAGACAAGCATGTACACACCTTCGAACTTGAAAAATGAGAAAACACAAAGAGAGAAGAAAAATTCCATTTCACAATAGTTCTTGTTATATATGACTCCTCCAATGCTTGAGAAATAGGATCATGTGATTCCAGTGTGGTATCACTCCAAATCTCTAAGGCTGAGGGAGAGTCCAGCTGAGGTAACCATAGACCAAGCTTTTGAATTGGTGGCTAGCCCTACCAAGATGGAGAGGGCTCTCTCCAAATAATCATAGCCAAGAGGGTTGAATAGATTAGGGTTTTAGGCTAGATATAGTAGCTCAGGGTTTGTTTGATTTGATTTGATTGGGGTAGTCACTGTATGAGTGAATTAGGCCAGAGAGTGAACTAGGTCAGGTCAAAAGAGAATCATAATTGCACACATTTGATGGGGTAAGGTAGGAAAGTTACTTTAACACTTTGTAGTATAGTGATGAAATGGTTTAGACTTGTGAGGTGCTAAAAAGAGCATGAAAATCATTAATTCTTTTTAAACTGAAGAAATGAAACAATTTATGATGATTTTCCCAAAACATAGCATAGAAGATGAATTCTACTGATCACACCTTGAAAATAAAACATATTTGAAGTTAAATGGATCATGAAAGGTACAAAACATTCATACATATGTAAATAAAGAGGAAACAATATCAAAATACCATGCCACAGGAATTGCACCAAAATAGTTGCAACTCATCCAATATATTTCATGCCAAAGTCTGAAACAATAGTGCAACATCCAATAGATTCCAACCTGTAGAATGACTGAGAAATTACAAGATAAAGGCCTCAAAACAAATCATCCTAGCCTCAGGGGACTAATCCATGAGAGGAGGAGCAGTTACAACAAAAACTGAACTGATAGCTAGAGTGTAGGGTGGTCAAAGTGACTCATCACTAACTTAAGAAAATTGATTCATTACAAGCCATGCAGGCCATTTACCTAATGTATTTACCCTAGGTAATAGTAAAAACATAATAATTACATCAACCACATCAATTACATCAGTAAAACAATGATTTCCCATAGGTAAAAAACAATTTTGGAGAGAAACAGTGAAAAACTGGGCTAACTGTCAAACGCACAGTGCTAGTGTCAAACGTGCAACGCCATCTTCAAGATGTCTTTTACCTGCCTTCTGATGTCCAAATTTAGCCCAAGATAGCTCATTGAAAACTTTATCCTATCTAGTTTCCAAAACTTCCCTTGTTTTTCAAAATGGGCTCGATTAGCCCCTCAAAATTCTATTCTCCCAAGACTACTCAAACACAGAGAGCTTGGTCCAGAAAAGGGCCAAAAACATGATTTTTAGGTGGTTTTTTTCCTTTTTCACCTACCTTTTTTGCTTTCCAGGGTTGGAAACATGGTTTTCCTAGATTTCTTAGTCCTTCTAAATCCACTAGTGATTTCCATTCCTTCAAAAAATGCCTCACAAAAGTGTGCAGTGCCTAGGGCGCTATGCGTTTGACCAAACTACTGATATGGAATTGCCTAAAAAATGACAGGAAAGACAGCATTACCAAAAAGTAGCCAAAAGTCTTCAAAATTGGGCAAGAAGCTGATGTTCGATGTTGTTAGGCATGGAGTGAAGCCTCTGCAAGTATATCAAGCTTTTTCGTCTCCCCTTGGTGAATTAGGGCTTCAATTCTTGCCTTGGTAACCTTGAGCTTTGCCCTGGCTATTTGATTTCTTCAGCAATAATACTTTGCCATCTTTCTCTAAATTTTATTGTCCCTTTTGGCCTTGTCAAGGAGGTTTTCAAGATGGCTATTCACCCTCTATTGGCTTAGTGGGGCCTAACCCAGGTTCAGAAGTGATTTAGCTAAGAAAATCCTGGTACTACTAGCCCTTTCGGCAATAGTCAACGGTGCGTGAACTAAGGTCTCACCCGAACTACCATGGGAGGGTGTTGGAACCAAGTTTCCGCACCTTGGGGATGTCTGATATGAGTGACAGGTATGCGGTTCAACCTTCGCGCTTACCAGATTTCGCGCACTAGCGAGATCTTTGCGCAAATCTAGTCGTAGTGCGATCAGTATTAATTACCCCAGTCTTCCTTAATTAGAGTTTGTTCATTAATTACTTAGAATATTTCCATTCATAAGAATACATACAAGTGTGCGCTTATAAATAAATAGATATCATCAACACATAACATTCAAATACAGATCTATGGACCAGATGCACAATATGTCAAACCAACTTATCTTTATTAATGATGCCTTCCAAGATCAATTCAATATAGACTCGACTTCACCCTGCGCACTCAGCTGCAGGGGTCCGCGCACTCAGCTGCAGACTCTACTAGGCCTCTGCGCACCTAGCTACAGAGCCTCCACCTATCACTACAACCCAATACACTTCAGATTCACTTCTATCTTCTAATGCATCTACGTATTACTTCTCCCAAACCTCAAAAACTGACTTTACACTTAGAGCCTCACTCTATTTATGCAATCCAATGGTCTGCGGACCATGGGTAGGCCAACACACTTTACATTAAATTACATTATCTTAGGGTGGAAAACCGCAAACTCTTGCGCTCCGCACCTACATTTTTCAAGGTTTTTACATTACATTTGACGAAAACTAGGGCTTTAAGCCCCAAAAACATGATATGGGGGGATCCGATGCCCAACAGGGCCCCAACACAATCATCATGACTCGTCCCGAGTCACTGTGTGGCGATCTTGGTGCGAAGTCCATCTAAGAGGTCACGTGCAGCTTAGGTATCCACAACACACTATTCAGTTGTCTACTGTATCTGCTGCATCCGCAGTTCTGAACCTTCATGAACAGGATCACCTTCCTATTTAACTATAGAAAGATCCTGCATCTGTGCCAGCTTCCCTTCAATGGTAGCTATAATTGTGAACGCTTCATCGATCCATGGTTGGATGTGTTCCTTGAGCAGGGTTTTGATTTGGTGCGTGACATCTAATTGGTCCTTCAGTGCCCTTACCTCTTGTAGCTTGGCTAGTCGTTGGGTAAGGGCAACCATCTGCACGGTGCCCCAAATACGGTCATATTCTCACTGCAGCTCGCACAACTCGGTCTCTAGGCACTACAGATTCGGGTCCTCCTGCAGGTGCATAAGCATGGTTAGTGCTTGCTCTAACAACCCAGTGCACTCCTATGTTGCCTAGCCAATTCGCTCCAATCCCATTTGGATAGTGTGGTCACGCTACTTTTTGACTTCTGGGGTTGTGGAGGCCTATGCCTTCAATTGCAGCTCGGTGATTTGTAGGTTCAGCTACAACTGGACCCTTGTCATTTCCTCCTGAGCCTCGCAGAATCTGGCAGCCAATCTATGGACCCGCTCTGTTGTTGGTAGCTTCGTCGACACGGCCACTCTGAAATGCTCCTGCATGCGTCCTCCATGGCCTACTCCAATTCAGTAGCTTGCGTAACCAACTCATCCCTCTAGATGCTGAGCTAGTCCATGTTGATTCTTTGCTCATGCAGGACCTGGATCGCTCAGCCATCCCGGGCGCGGAGCTCTGTGATGACCCCATCCTGTAGCTAGTACAAAATGTCACATCGCAAGGTGGCCAAGTTCAAACTAACATCTTTCATGCTGCTCATCGCAACCCAATCATTCTCACTTGTTGTTGCTAGTGAACCTTTGGGCAAGACGAAGGTGTTACCCATACGGGCTTGGAGCATCTATTCGGCTTTAGCTATTCCTACTGCCTCATACGGGGCCATTGTGCTTGTTTAGGGTGTTGTACCCATAGACCTTGGAGCTGCACGTTGAGCGCCCCCAACACAGTGTTCTGCTCCATGCATAACCCCTGGAGCACATCCGCTGTGACTTCCCGAATCGTTTTGTTGATATCCAACAGATCACCTTCTGTGAGCGTGATTGGGTCGACGTATGTCTTTGTGGCTTTCCCTCTCTTCCTAGAGCTTGTTTTTTCTAGGTCGCGTGGCCACTTGAGTTGTGCTGGTGTCGTACTGGGGTCCGCGCGATCCTCCTCCCTGTCCACTTCCCCGATTTTCTGCTCCGAGGACATCTCCTAGCCTCCCTCTGCCTCTCTAGTTGGTGTGGTTGTGGTTTCTGCCATCTGTGATATTACTGCTACCTCGGCTGCCTTCTACCATGTGGTCACTTCTTATTCCTGGCGCTTTCTCTTAGCTAGCTGCGCGAAGCGTATCTTGGTATCGTTCTTTCATTGTTATGCTACAATCTTCTCCATTTCTGCCAAGTCAAGGGCGTGCCAATCCGGGGGCCATGACTCCATCACTACGAAGATCACATCATCCATTGCAATGAACAGGAGCTTCACCCATGTTTGGGTTGGATCCTTATGCGCTCGGATATATAGGTTATGCATATCCCCTTTGAATTATGCTACGCTTTGCAAGCTATTATGAACTATAGCGGACAAGTGCGGCCTGCGATTGATCCATGTTCGTATGCTCGCCTCCACGAACACCCAGAACACCTTAATCTCATGAATCCTCGTCGTGTATTTTGTTGCCCAGAGGGAGGTGTACCTCGCGACTTCAGGTAGGTCACCCTCAACAGTGGGAAACTGGCTGTCCTCTAGCAGCTCCCCTGCAACCAACAGGATGGATAAGAGCAACCATGCATAGTGGAAGGTCTTACCCTGCTCTTGGGCCTCCCTATAGTTCATCAAGAATTCATCACATAGGAATTGCACCCAGTTGATCTGGACCCCCTCTGCGCATTGCTCCGCCAACGCAGTCACAGATGCTGGTACTTCATTGGCACGACATTTCCTCATTAGCTTGCTGGCTAGAAACTGGGTGGCTACATGCACCCCTTGGTATTTAATACTTGCTATTGCATACCCCCGCTTTCTATTTTCTAGCTTATACTTGTCCTTCATAGCTTTTTCAAGGGCCAAGTTGCTGCGTTTTCCTGCTATTGTCGTAGGGTCGTTTCCTTTGACTAGCAATCGCAAAATTCGGTGAATTATATTGACCATGTTGGGAATTGGCTCCTCTAGCTAGAGATACCAATCATGCACCAGGAATAGCAGCTGCCTGATGACAAAAATGGTGATGGATGCACAGTGGTAGTGGGATATCCAATGCAAATCGAGTAACCCAACCTTCTCCACACCGCACAACCATTTCTGCTTTATTAACTTCTTCGCATCCAACTATGGAAACTTCTTGCTATCTGCGAGGTCCCAATCCTCAAATTTCATAGTCGATACTCATCCCAACAGTGTACCTTCAAACCTTATATCATCAGGAAGGAGCGGGGTCTAGAGTGCATTCTTCGTGGCCTACAGGTCCTTTGGTACCTTGGCTTTCCCCTTCTACGGGGAGATCTAAGGTGGTAGGCTTATTGTGGAACGCTTTTGGGAGACCTCCTATGCCTCATCATATTGCACCTCAATTTGGGCGATCAAGGCATGCAAGTCTTCCTCCTCCTCTGTTGTTTCCATGGTGACGAATTTTCCCTTCTCCGCCATTGACAATTTGCCAAACCTTGGGTTTTTTGGGGATACACGAACTGGCCCCCATCGTTTGCTTATCTTTTTGTGGTCACGCCATGTGTGGTGATTTTGGAACTTCTGGCACAGCTACCACCTCTCTAGGTTCCTCATGGGCCATATAGGGCTTCGCGGTAACTTCGGTGAACCACACTCTTGTTCTAGCAGTTGTCATTGTGTCTACACTTGAGGAAGGTAAGGGTACGTAGTGCTCAATGCTCTGTACTTGCTCAATTCTCAAACAACCAAGTGTTGTCTTGGAGCTGGTCCTGGGGTTTTTATAGTGACCTTTGAATTTGAATTCGACCCTTCCCCCTATTTCTGCATCATTAATGCCTTCTTGGCGGCAAATCGTCCCAAATCTCATTCTTAATTCTTGTCTTAATTTCCTGTTGCCTGCTCCTTTTTGCCTTAAATTGGACCTCTTGTCATGAACAATTACACCAATGGTCACCTCCCAGCCTACCCGCACAGTAGTGCAGCCCCTTATGCGCAGTCGTGACCCCTATAACATCCCGGTCCTACGCGCAACCTCCATCTTGTGCATCTCCCATACAGGCTCTTTTATAGTCCCACACTCTCTTTCAATTGCTTGGAGCGCTGAGACTGTGCTTCCTATGGTTAGTCAGGTGGTCACACCACCGGTGCGAGGCTTTAATTTTCTTACTAGCTCGGGTCACGGGCATCCCTAAGTAACCCTTGCGTTTGTCAGTGTGTCACGTTCTTCTTTGTATGGTGCACTCTGCTATTTACTTTGTCTAGTAAGGTGCGGTCACAGCGATGGTAGCAGGGTCACGAATTCTTCTAATGTAGTAGTATGGTTGGTGAGACCTTGTCTAATCATGCTTAGTTTTTCGGTACAGCATGCTTACGCGACTGCGGTTTCTAGTTTGTTGATTTATTTGCCCAACATCATGCTTTTCTTTCTCATCCGTACCCAATCTTCTTCAAGTTCATGAAGTTTCAAATTCCCTCGCTGAATGGCTTCCTACAACTGCATAATTCCTTTACTCGAGTCCTCGCGTACTGTCCCAACTATGGGAATTGTTGTATGGGGATTCTTCTATGCCTTTATGGTTTCGTCTCTTTTCATCAGTGCTGGGGTCATTTTCACGTTTCAATTTTTTCTTATGGCCCTATAGGCCCATCGAACCATTGGTACATGTAGGTCTCAGTCAGTTCGTCTCACCTGGTGAACTCTGTTCATGATTCCACATTGCTTTTTGACTGCTCCTACGTGGAATATTTGTGGTGTGCACCGCTTTTCCTGCTACTGTATTGGGTTCTGATTTTCAATCCTTAGTCTAGAATGTGCTTACACAACACTCGTTTGTACCCTTTGACACAGGTTGGCACACAAGCTGCTTCATCCTGGCTGCCCAGTGTAGAAATTCCCACCTGTAGATCACCTGATAATGCAATATACTAAAGTAAAATACTTGATCTACTTCTACAACCAATTTAGTGGAAGCTTAATAAAAGATGAGAAACATCAAGCATGTACACATATAACTTATAAGAAGGAATCAATCACACATAACACAGAAGAATTTATGCAGGAAAAGCACCAGCCTGAAACCCCATCTCTGTATTATCAATCAAGTGGAAATCCTCAACATCATAAAAAAAGAATTAGCTCAAAAGCTATCTTGCTCTCTCTATACTCTAATGTTAAAGCTCATGGACTACCTAGCCCCGTATATAAAGGCTGCACCTTAGGTCCAAGCTCCTATTTCCTTGCACAGTTTTGATTGTGGTCCAATTACAAAACACATGTAAATTGGCCTGATCATACCTACTGTCACCTCAGGTCCAACTACGCAATCATAGAAGGAAGAGGCTTCCTTCCCCATGCATGGAATACTTACTACAAATATCCTAGCATCTACTAGTACATTGTCCCACATTTGATCTCAACTGGGTCTCTGACAAAACTGACATGCATCAGTTATCCATGAGTGAATACATAGTTAACTGAAAATAACAGTTGTCACATGCATGCAAGCATCAACAAACTGTATCTCATTAGTTTAACAACTTGTTAAATTAATCTAACTGAACTTGACTAAGTTAAACTAAGTCAACTGATCCTCTCAATATAGAACTCATCCTTAATTCCTCAATCAATGGAGTAAATCAAGGACACATTCCCCAATTAGTGGATAAATAATTGCATGTTCTCACAAAGACTTAAGTTTGATTTTCCTTGACTAATTAACTCATGGAGAATTAATTAATTAATATTCCAAACTGCTGGTAAGACCAAATTCAAATTTACTTCCTATAAATAGACCAGGGACTGCTATAAATAGGAAGGGACCCAGAAATGATATTTTTAGAAGATGCTATTTTTAGCAGTTTCACCTCTCACCCAAGGTGGCCAAAATGCCCATTGGCCAAACTATTATTTTTAGAAGTGCTATTTTTAGCAGTTCTATTTTTAGCACTTCCTAAATTTAGCATTTCTTGTTGCACACTTTTCAAAACTCCATCTCAACAAGAAAGGCTTCCTCTTGAACCTGATCTTGTAACTCTCGAATGTTCTGCATGCAACACATTTACCAAGTGCGGTTGCTCCAGCAACACTCGGAACAAAAAAACTCCCAACTGACCTCTTTGTTGGGCTAGAAACATACTTTGATGCTCAATCTCTACCTGCTGCTGACAAGTGCTCCCTCTCTGACCTCTACGCTATTGAAACATCGCCATGCATCTCGCACCGTTGCACCCTTCTCTGTGCTACCCTGCACTGTGCAACACACTTGTGCATCTCGCATTGCTGAAGCGTGCATGCTTTGCCTTGTCCTAGGATTCCCTACACTGTAGCTCCCCCTATCGCTCCATCTGCATCTATCTCTACCCAATCAGTCAATTCCTGCTACTCCACATCAGGGCTCCCATAGCAAGGTCTCATCCAAGAGGTTGGGTACCTCAATGATCCTTCCCCTCCTCCTTGGGACGATCACTCTATATCACCCCACCTCCAACCTGGAGGTATGGCTACATGTGATCCCTCAACCCACTTGGCTCAAAGTTTCCCCCTACTGGAGGTCTCTGCATGAGTAGATGTCTCTACTCGATCTCCACTCAGCTTCTCCTGTTGTGGCTGCTCCACAACCTCCTGAAGTTGCTGCACAAATCATGGCTCCTCCATAATCATCTAAGACTTCTTCTAGTGCTGCATGTTGAGAGGTAACATACCCTCCCTCTCAACCACCAAGTATCCATCAATTGCCTTGTTGCTCAAGGCTTTGCATGCATCTTGAACCTCAAGAGCATAGAGGTTCTTGACCTGTGAACCGATCTGCTTCACCTGTCTAGTGATGATGTGTCTAAGGAAAACCTTTCCCTTACTAAAGACTACATAATAGCCTCTGTCTTCCAGCATTGCGATCGACACCAAGTTTCTCTTTAGTCCTAGTACATACTTGACATCGGTCAAGGTAAGGTGAGCTCCATGCTCCCTCTGAAAAATAATCATGCCTACACCTGAGACACTATACTTCTCATCATTACCCATCACTATGAGTATCTGGAGATCTTTCTCCTCCAAAGTACTAAACAAACTCTTATCGCCAGTCATGTGGAAAGAAGCTCCACTATTAAGAAACCAACCACTTCTCACCATGGATGAAACCATGTATGCAAAGAGTGTGAAATCCAACTCAAACTATGAAGCAAGTGCCTCACCTTCAGATCCTTCCTCGGATCCCTTCTTGGATTTCCTTAGTGGACAATTTGTAACAAAATGGCCCACCTCATGACAATGATAGCATAACACTTTCGATTTGTCAACCTTCTTCCCACCATTTGAAGAACTGGATTTGGAAAGAGAAACCTTCTCCTTCCCCTTCTTTGCCTTACTAGCTAAGGCATAGTTCTCCTCATCCTCCATGGATGAAGAATCGTCTTTGGAGCTCTGTCTGATCTCCTCCTGCATCAAATCCAACCATATTCATTCCTAATCTGGCAATTTCTCCCTTCCATTAACTGAGTCATGGTAGCTATGCTAGCTCTTAGGAAGGCCAAGAAGTGCTAGAATCACCATATCATCATTAGCTATCATGACCACTACACTTGCAAGCTCATCCCTGCATGTGATGAGCTTGGTGAGATACATAGAGATCATCGCATCCTTTTCACACTTGATCTTTCGAAGTTTGTCCTTCAGTGATAGCTTCCTCTGATGACTGCTATTCTGATATAAATCTTTCAATGTTTTCCACATTGCAAGCGGAGCCTCCTTCCCATGGAGGCTTGAGACAATGTGATCTCGCACTCCCTTGAAGAGAATTCTCCTAGCTCTAGCCACACACTTCTTCCATTCCGCCAGTTGAGTAGCATCAGTAGGCTTAGGGACTTCTTGATCAATGTAGTCCTTAAGGCCGTTATCTTCCAATACTGCCTCCATGCGATCCTTCTAAGCTATATACTTTGAGCTGCCATCAAAGGCATACTCAAGCCTCAAACCATAGAACACCATCGGTGAAATAGATGTGATAAGAACTTGAGATCTATATCTTGAATAATAAAATTCAAATTCCTTCTTGTATATTGTTCTTCCTTGATCACCTGTGCTCCGATACCATGTAGAAATTCCCACCTGTAGATCACTTGATAATGCAATATACTAAAGCAAAATACTTTGATCTACTTCTACAACCAATTTAGCGGAAGCTTAATCGAACATGAGCAACATCAAGCATAAACACATATAACTGATAAGAAGGAACCAATCACACATAACATAGAATAATTTATTCAGGAAAAGGACCAGTCTAAAACCCCATCTCTGTATTATCAATCAAGTGGAAATCCTCAACAACATACAAAAAGAATTAGCTCAAAAGCTATCCTAATCTCTCTATACTCAGATGATAAAGCTCATGGACTACCTAGCCCTATATATAAAGGCTGCACCTCAGGTCCAAGCTCCTATTTCCTTGTGCAGTTTTGATTGGGGTCCAATTACAAAATAGATGTAAATTGGCCTGATCATACCTACTGTCACCTCAAGTCCAACTACGCAGTCATAGAAGGAAGAAGCTTCCTTCCCCATGCAAGGAATACTTACTAGAAATATCCTAGCATCTGATAGTACACTGTCCCACATCTAATCTCAACTAGGTCTCTGATAGAACTGACATGCATCAGTTATCCATGAGTGAATACACAATTATCTGAAAATAACAGTTGTCACATGCATGCAAGCATCAACAAACTATATCTCATTAATTTAACAACTTGTTAAATTAATCTAACTGAACTTGACTAAGTTAAACTAAGTCAAGTGATCCTCTCAATATAGAACTCATCCTTAATTCCTCAATCAGTGGAGTAAATCAAGGACACATTCCCCAATTAGTGGAGAAATAATTGCATTCTCTCATAAAGACTTCAAGTTTTATTTTCCTTAACCAATTAACTCATGGACAATTAATTAATTAATATTCCAAACTATTGGTAAGACCAAATTCGAATTTACTTCCTGTAGATACACCAGGGACTGCTATAAATAGGAAGGGACCCATAAATGCTATTTTTAGAAGATGTTATTTTTAGCAGTTTCACCTCTCACCCAAGGTGGCCAAAATTCTCACTGGCCAAACTGCTATTTTTAGATGTGTTATTTTTAGTAGTTCTATTTTTAGCACTTCCTAAATTTAGCATTTCTTGTTGCACACTTTTCAACACCTGGCTCTCGTTTGACGCTGGGGGATTCCAAACTACAAGTGCATCTGCATTCAACATTTGCGCCACTTTACAATGGTCTTCTGAGGTGTATTCCACCATCGTGTGGGTGTTGCGCACAGTGCCCATTCCAGCACACCATACCATTGCTGTTCTGGTACTACGATTTCAAATTTGTCCAGGAATTCATCCACTGCCGTCACCCCATCATAGGTTGGCAGTTCTCTTGCCTCTGTTGTCACACAATGCAGCGATCTAATCATCATGTTACAATTCAGCATTGTCACTTCGTGCAACTAGTTCTGCTAACGTTCCATTTCTTCATCTGAATCCGAAGTACAAGAGCTGTCGCACTCCCATGAGATTCCTCCATTTGCAATCAAGTTCACCCGATCCTAGTCTCGCACCATTTTCTGGTAAATACAATCCATCTCATCGTCGCTTTCATCATTGCACACTGGTTCAGTGTAACGCGCTCCTTCGGCTAGATCTAGCGGAATGACTATGCGTAGGGATTTTTTCTCGAATATCATCTTCCACTTTTCAAGTTAATGACCCCATCCATATCAGTGGCCTAGTCAATTCCTGGCAATGTGGGATAAGGATTTCTATCATCAACAATCTCTATTACTTCAAAGTTCGTCTGTGTGCTCGTGCCTTCGATATCAACTGATACCCCTTGCAACCTCCCCATGGGAAAAATATTTTGTTGGTTTGCCATTCGTAATTAAATAAGGGACCATTGTAACACAGGCCTGCCTATGCATTCCCATGTATGCTTTGGTAATACATTTTCATCGGAACCTAGGTGTAGGGTTACACACTTTACATTAAATTACATTATCTTAGGGCGGAAAACCCTAGACTCTTGCGCTCCGTGCCCGCATTTCACGGGGTTTTTACATTACATTTGACCAAAACTTGGGCTTTAAGCCCCAAAAACATGTTTATGGGGGGATCCAATGCCCAACACCCTCTCAAGCCAATGCTCCCGATTCTCATTGAACATTTTCGAAAATTGTTCACTTAGGGTGAGCTCATTAGCTAGTTAGCCTATCTCTATTTTTCTAGCTCCAATGCTCTTTCTAAGCCTCTAGTCCTTGGCCTTCTTCTTGGTACCTGTTCCTCCAGCTGGTCACTATATTCTCCATATTCTTCATTGTAGGAATTTACAGGGTAAGTTCCTCAGATAGAACACCAAAGGACACCGCTCACAACCAGATCGCAGATCAATACACCAGTATTTTTGACGTGGTTAAAACCCTCAAAGAGAGAAACAGTCCACGGCCTGAGCCAATGTGGCCACTTCAAGCAATTTATTAATAAAAGAATGAAAATTTACATATTCTTCTCTCATAGATGGATTACCCTACAAATGACCCTCCATGCGCTTTAAATAGAAATCATGGACCAATCGGGTGTCAAGCCACGGATGATCCAGGTGGATATTGGTGGCCACCTGCCAAGTCCACCTGGACCCCCACCATTGTCTTTCTCAGCATTTTCAGTTTCCTTAATTGTAGCACAACTTACTATTTTTAGCAGTTTTTCGGGTCCTGAACTTCCGGAGCCGTTTTGAGGCCCTAAACGACGTTTTTTGGGGAATTCGGGGGCAACATGGGTCTATGGAATGGACCGATGTTGCCCATTCCAAAATGATAGTGCTCGGATAGATATTTCTAATGAGCTACTGTATGCGTCAAACGGAGATCATATGCCAAAGTTACGACCCCGGGAAGTTGATGTACCAATTTACCCCAAACGGGGCCCACAGTTTGGCGTTTCATCTCCTAGGGTTAGGTTTTGGAATGTTAAGGGTTTTCCATTGTTTCTCAACAATAAATAGGCCTTCGAGCCTCATTGTAACATGGTTCAAAGGCATGTAGCCATCACATCTCTTCTCAGAGATAAGCTACCATCGCCCTAGCTGGTTTATTTCCATTTTTGGTTGTAAGCATATTTCAGTATTTTCCATTAATGAAATGAAGTATTATTTCCGCTGCATCTTTGTGTATATGGTTATCTCTGTAATTTGTTGCGTTCCTGTTTAAATCCGGATCAGTGGTATCAGAGCAGTCTGCTTTTTCTCTGTTTTTCTTTTCATGTCCCCAACAAGGTCGGGATATAAGGAGTTAGGGCTTGAACTAGTTGAACCTTTGCAAGACCAGCCTCGCAAATCCCGACGGCCTCCCATGGTGGACGAGAAGAAAGACGAGGGGGCAGGAGATCCCATCAAAATCTTGCTCGAAGAAGCCCTCGAGCGACAACGGAACGCGATGATGGATAGTTTTGCCCAGATCCTTCAGCGGCTACCCAGAAGCGACGCATCGGCTTCCAGCAGCTACTCTGGAAACGCCACACCCTTTAAGGTACAAGTTAATTTTGAAATCCCCATATTCGAGGGATAGATAGATGCAGATGCCATAGATAAATGGTTAAATCTGCTAGAGGGTTATTTTTCTATTCATGAATTTTCGAGTCGGGAAAAGATTGTTTTTGCTCTTGTCAAAGCAGCCCCCCACGTCAAGGACTGGTGGGAAACCTACTGCGAGCAGAAGGATGAAAGTACTGGCTCACTATTTTCAGCCGCACCCACCTGGGATTCGTTCCTGGATGCCATCAAGGAGCAGTACTACCCTGTCGGAAGCTATGAGGATGAATACATAAAGTGGACCACGCTGCGGCAGGGAAGGGACCAAGACGTGCCGGAGTTCACCAATCTTTTCCATACCCTTCGCACAAAGTTGGGTATCAAGGATTCGGAGCAACATTTGATACTCAAATACCGTGGCTGCCTGCACAAGTACATCCAGGAAGAAATACAATTCCTAAACATCCCCTCGCTCGGCGCAGCATACCGATATGCCGTCAAGGTCGAGCAGAAGTTTAAACAAAAGAAGCGAGACTTTGGATCTGCGAATCCAAAGCAGGGGAAAGGTGCCCCTAAACCACAGAACAAAGGACAAAGCCAAGGCGGGATAGCCCAAGAAAACCAGCCGAAGCTGCAAGCAAAGAACAGCGCCGCGAAACTGAGAAAGGACACTGGAAAATGGTGCGAGTTCGATAAGAGCTCCACTCACAACACAAGTGAGTGTCGGGCCAAGCAGTCACTGGTGGCTGAGCTAAAGGTTTAAGAATCAGATGCATGTTCCGACTCTGAGTCAGAACCCGATAAGGGGTATGAAAAAGGGAAGCAGATCATTGATGCGGATCCTAGCGCCACTGTTGCTACCGCAAAGATCCAGAAAAATGAACCCAAAGATCCAGAGGAGGAGGAGCATCTCTTCCACTCCCAGATGTGGGTAAAGGGCTCCCCAATACAGTTCATTGTTGATAGCGGGAGTCAAAAGAGCCTCATTTCGGCAGAGGTCATGAAGCGATTGGGCTTACCGACCACAGCACATCCACAACCATACACCATTGGGTGGCTTCACCAAGGACGAGATCTTCGCGTGAGCCAGCAGTGTCGCCTTCCATACAACATCAAGCCCTTCCCGGATGAGGTATTGTGTGACATTGCTCCACTTGAAGTTTGTGATGTATTACTAGGACAACCATACTTGTGGAAGCGACATGCTGTGTATGAATCAAGGCCCCGTGCTGTTATTATTACATTGGGAAATAAGTTGTTCAGGATACCAGAGGTAGCACCACCTACCGCCATCTCTTTGATTACTGCAAAACAATGCAGTAAGATCATTTCCAAAACCAGGAAATTTGTTTTCCTGATGATACGCCCTCAAGAAAAGAAGAAGACAGTGGCCGCGGCCTCCAGACGGGGTCCCTTTGCACAACAACTACAGATGGACAAGATTGTGGAGGAGTACGAGGACATCTTCACCTCCCCGGCAGGGGTTCCTCTGCACTGTCAAGTCAAGCACTCCATCGATCTGACCCCAGGTGCGCCGCTACCCAATGGACCAATTTATCGGCGCTCCGTTCTGGAGAACAACGAAATCAAGAGGCAGATTCAGGAGCTCCTACAGAAAGGTCACATCCGCCCGAGTTCATCACCCTGTGGGAGCCCGATCGTGTTGGTACAGAAGAAGGATGGGACGTGGAGACTCTGTATTGACTATCGGGCGCTGAACAAGATCACTGTCCGTAATAGGTACCCGATCCCGCGGATTGATGACCTCCTAGACCAACTAAAGGGCGCGAAATATTTCAGCAAGATCGATCTGAAGTCAGGGTATCACCAGGTACCAATCAAACCCTCTGATGTGTGGAAGACTGCCTTCAAATCCAAGGAGGGCCTCTTCGAATGGTTGGTCATGCCTTTCGGATTGACGAATTCTCCTGCAACCTTTATGAGGCTAATGGATGACATCTTGCGGCCATTCACCAACTCCTTTGTAGTAGTATACTTGGATGACATTCTGATCTTCAGCCAGAGTTGGGGAGAGCACCTCCACCACATCTGACAGGTTCTCCAAACACTGCAGCAACACAAGCTATGTGCCAATTTGGAGAAATGCACTTTTGGCATGATCCAGGTTCAGTATCTGGGATACATCATTCATGAACAGGGGGTGCATGTCGATCTAGCCAAGATCCAAGTCATTCGGGATTGGCCCTCTCCAACCACTCTAACAGAGCTCCGCATCTTTCTAGGTCTTGCCAACTTCTACCGCAGGTTTGTGTTGGGGTTTTCTCATATTTCTTGGCCCTTGAGTCAAGTCACCAAGGGAGGGGCGAAAGCAAAATTCTTTTGGTCTGAATCTCAACAGAAGGCATTCAGGGAGTTGAAGGATCGCCTCTGCACGGCACCAGTGCTCGCGTTACCAGATTTACAACAACCATTTGAGGTCGAGACAGATGCCTCTGACTATGCTATTGGGGCAGTCCTTACTCAACATGGACATCCAGTGGCATATCACAGTGAAACACTTTCAGACACAGTCCGGAAGTACCCCACTTATGATAAAGAGATGTATTCCATTGTACAGGCCTGCCGACAATGGAAGCATTACATTTTGGGGAAGGAAATAGTCATCCACACAGACCACCAACCCCTGCAGTTCATACAGACCCAAGGGAAATTGCAGAATGATCGCCATCAGAAGTGGTCTGCATACCTGCAACAGTTCCACTTGAATATCAAGTATAAAAAGGGCAGCAACAATAATGTTGCAGATTGCCTCAGTCGACCACCGATCATGGCGCTAACCACCGTGCTCAACTCTTGTGGGCATGAGACTTCTGATTGGCCACTTCTCTACAAAAGCGACCCAGAATTTGGCCACACATACCAGACACTCTTGGAGGGTCGGCATGTTGCAGATTTTCACCTCCAGGATGCCCTATTATGCCACCTCGGTCACCTTTTTGTTCCTTCAAGCGAGCGTGCCAAGATGATTTGGGAAGCACACTACAGTCGGGCTGCTGGGCATTTCGGGGTCGAGAAAACAGTGGCAGTACTGCAAAATTATTTCTATTGGCCGAATCTCCGACAGGATGTTGGGAAGTACATCCGATCATGTACTGCCTGTGCCATTGCCAAACCGACCATTAAGAAGCACGGCCTCTATACCCTGTTGCCTACCCTTAGTCGACCTTGGGGATCCATCTCCATGGATTACATGTTAGGCCTTCCTTCCACTAAGCATGGAAATGACTGTGTTTTTGTGGTCGTCGACAGGTTCTCGAAGATGGCCATTATGGTGGCCTGCAAGAAGAATATCACAACAGAAGCCACTGCTAAACTCTTCTTTGAACGAGTGTGGGTGCACTTTGGGATCCCACAGTCTATCATCTCAAATCGGGGCAGTCGGTTTCTCAGCACATTTTGGTCCAGTCTCTGGTCAATGCTGGACACCAAACTCACGAAGTCCACAGCCTTCCATCCTCAAACTGATGGCTAGACAGAGGTTGTCAATAGGATGATTGTGCACATTCTGCGCATGTATAACTCAAAGCATACACGCACATGGGACGAGAGCCTCCCCTATGTTCAGCATAGCTACAACCGAGCTCTTCACAGCTCCACTGGCCATAGCCCTTTTCAGGTGGGTTTGGGATTCCAGCCACTATGCCCATTGATGTGGCCATGCCACTTGCAGCTACTCACATGAATTCAGCTCATGTCCAGTCCGAAACAGATAAGGCCACCAGCTTCATTGAGCGCATCCAACATATTCGCCAGCAGGTCCATGACATTCTTGAGAAATCAAATGCCAAGTACAAGCAACGACATGATCAACATCGGGTGCCACACAAGTTTCAGGTAGGCGACAAAGTCTGGTTGCATTTGCAAAAGGAACGCCTTACTGCAGCCTATCGGAAATTGAGACCACTCCGATATGGTCCTTACACCATTACTAAGGCTATGGGAGACAATGCATTTGAGCTCAGCATTCCCCCATTCCTTGGCCTGCACCCAGTGTTCAATGTGGACCGCCTTCGGCCATACTTTCCACCATTACTAGACACATCCGACATTGCAGAACAGCTCAAACCCACAGAATTAAATCCAGATTGCATGGAACAAGCTGCAACTGATCGGATCATGGACACACAGATCAAGAACACTTGCCAACAGAATATCCAACTGTATCGAGTTGTCAAAGCAGGCCAACTCCTTCAGCAGGGCAAGTGGCTCACCAGGGAACAAGTTCAACAGAAGTTTCCTCATCTCATGGAGGAGCTCAACGCAATGGGGACCATTGCTTCCTAAGGGGAGAGGAATGATCCAGGTGGATATTGGTGGCCACCTGCCAAGTCCACCTGGACCCCCACCATTGTCTTTCTCAGCATTTTTCAGTTTCCTTAATTATAGCACAACTTACTATTTTTAGCAGTTTTTCGGGTCCTGAACTTCCGGCGCCGTTTTGAGGCCCTAAACGACGTTTTTTGGGGAATCCGGGGGCAACATGGGTCCATGGAATGGATTTATGTTGCCCGTTCCAACAATGATAGTGCTCGGATAGATCTTTCTAATGAGCTACTGTACGCGTCAAATGGAGATCATATGCCAAAGTTACGACCCCGGGAAGTTGATGTACCAATTTACCCCAAACGGGGCCCACAGTTTGGCATTTCATCTCCTAGGGTTAGGTTTTGGAATGTTAAGGGTTTTCCATTGTTTCTCAACAATAAATAGGCCTTCGAGCCTCATTGTAACGTAGTTTAGAGGCATGTAGCCATCACATCTCTTCTCAGATATAAGCTACCATCGCCCTAGCTGGTTTATTTCCATTTCTGGTTGTAAGCATATTTCAGTATTTTCCATTAATGAAATGAAGTATTATTTCCGCTGCATCTTTGTGTATATGGTTATCTCTGTAATTTGTTGCGTTCCTGTTTAAATCCGAATCAACGGATCAAGTGTCGGTAATACCGAGGAGAGAATGAACCGTCGGATCACTACATATCGTGACCGTCGGATCGTAAGTTACAAAATGTACAAGGTAAAGAAACACACTTTACCTAACTCTATACCTAACTCTATACTAGACCAAGTTGTACTTAACTATTTCCTATGTGTCGGAATATCCTAACATCCCCCCTTAAGAACAACTTGGGATAGGATTGAAGGATTTTCAAATATGACACAATAGGAGAAGGAAGGAGGCACTAGAGCCTATCCCCCCTTAGTGACAAATTCCTGAACTCCAACCATAAATCGAAGTTTAGTGAACTTCGCCCCTGTGAGAGCCTTTGTGAAGATGTCTGCAACTTGATCATCTGTTGAACAATATTGCACTTCAAGAACATGGTCGTGAATGAGCTTTCCAATGAAGTGCATGTGCAGTTCAATGTCTTTGTTGCGCTAATGTTGGACTGGATCTTTGCATAGTTGAATGGCACTTTGATTATCACACCAAAGTGTAGTCGGATGCTGCTGCTGAAAGCCAAACTCTGACAGGATCTTATGAAGCCACAAGGCTTCCTTACTAGCTTATACGGCACCACGATACTCTGCTTCTGCTGATGAAAGAGAAATGGCACCTTGTTTCTTGCAAGCCCATGTAATAGGTCCTAAACCAAGAGTGAACACATAACCGGCAGTAGACTTCTGATCATCAGGGTCACCAGCCCAATCGGAATCAGTGAAACCAACAAAAAGAGGAGATGCTTCGGCACTGTAATGAATCCCAAACTGAACTGTACCTCAAACATAGCGAAGTATTCTTTTAGCTGCTTTCCAATGACTTTCACGTGGGTTTTGCATAAACCGAGCAACAAGGCCAACGACAAAGGAAAGGTCAGGTCGAGTATGGGTTAGATACAGAAGTTTTCCTACAAGTTGACGGTATAAGGTAGCATCAACTTCAGGAGAAGTACAAGTGACTGAAAGTTTGACTCCAGACTGGAAGGGAGAAGGGGCTGGCTTACAGTCTTCCATGTGAAAGTGGCATAGAATATCACAGGCATACTTGGACTGAGAACGAGAAATACCTTCCTTGGATTGCAAGACTTGAAGACCGAGAAAATAATGTAAGTGTCCTAAGTCTGTCATTTCAAACTTCCTTTTAAGGCTAGACTTCACATGGTTTATAAGGTTGGGATCACTACCAGTCAGGATAAGATCATAAACATAAAGAACAAGAATGATAAGAGACTTGCCCACTTTCTTGGTGTAGACAGTATTGTCAGAATGACACCTAGAGAAGCCAGATTCTAAAAGAAAGTTATCCATTTTGGCATACCAAGCTCGAGGAGATTGCTTGAGACCATAAAGGGATTTCTTAAGCCGACATACAAGGTTGGAGTCTGTTTGTATAAAGCCAATAGGTTGTTCCATATAGATTTCTTCATGCAAGTCCCCATACAAGAAGGCAGATTTAACATCCATCTGATGGACTTCCCATTTGAATGAGGCAACAAGGGAAAGAACAAGGCGGAAAGAGTTCATTTTGGCAACAGGGGAGAAGGTTTCAGTGTAGTCAATGCCTTCAACCTATGAAAAACCTTTAGCAACAAGACGAGCTTTATGTTTATCAACTTTCCCATCTGGTCCATACTTGGTTCTGTAAACCCGTTTGCATCTAACAAGTTTTCGTCCCTTTGGTAGAGGAACAAGATCCCATGTATCATTTGCCAATAATGAATGATATTCTTCATTCATAGCTGCTTCCCAATCTGGATGGCCTGAAGCTTTTGCAAAGGTGTCAGGATCATAATTTACTGGAGCTTGAGCCAGTAAAGAAGAGGCTCTGTCAAACTGAGAACGTGTGCATCGCTGATCTGTAGGATCACTGACAAGAGCACCTTCTGCATCTCGAGTAGCACGAACACATTTTGGAAGCTGAGGAGTTGAAGGAGGATCCTGAGATGGTGGGGGAGGATTGTCATCCTCACTTTCATCATCTGAAGAAGAAATGTTTTCAAAAGTAGAAGAGATAGGGAGAGGTGGCACATCCGCCGGACTAGGCTCGTAGGCCGATATATTTTCATCAAATTTTACATCTCTTCTAATGATAACATTTTTGGACTTAAATGGAATAAGTCTATAGCCTTTCACATCTTCAGAATATCCAACAAAAGTACATTTTTCACTCTTAGGTTCTAAAGCTTTATGCTTTTCATCTGGAATATGGGCCCACGCTTCACTTCCAAAAACACGAAAGTGACTTACATCTGGTTTGATTGAGCTCCATGCTTCTTCTGGAGTGATATTCTTTAAAGCCTTAGTAGGAGTGCAATTTATTATGTAATTTGCATAGTTAATTGCTTCTGCCCAAAAACTAAGACCAAGTCCTTTAGATTGTAGCATACAATTAGCCATTTCCTTTAAGGTGCGATTCTTCCTTTCAGCTACACCATTTTGTTGTGGAGTATATGGAACAGTATGTTGCATTTGAATTCCATTCTCAGTGCAAAAGTTGATGAATGTGTTTTTAACATATTCTCCGCCATTATCATATCTTAGCTTAAGAATTTGATGTCCAGATTATTTTTCAACAAAGGCCTTGAAGGCCAAAAATGTGTTAAATACTTCACTCTTGAGTTTTAAGAAGTATACCCAAGTGCGTCTGGAGAAATCATCAATGAAAGTTAAGAAATACTTGTAGCCAGAGAATGAAACAACTAGAAGTGGACCACATAAATCACTATGCACAACGTGTAAAGGGGTTAAGGCGTGCCAAGAGGCACGTTTTTCAAAACTGTCCTGATGATGTTTTCCGAGTACACATCTGGAACAAACACCATCTCTGCAAGATACCATAGGAAGACCTGTCACCATATTTTCTTTACATAGATTCTGAAGGGAGCAATAGTTTAAGTGACCAAATCGCTCATGCCAAAGTTTGCTCACTTCATCGTTATGAGCAACAAATACTGAGGGAAGATTTGATGACCCAAAGTTGTGAAACTTATACAACCTTGTAGAATCATCAGCAATGCCAGTAGCTAAAATCTGTTTAGGATATCTTAGGTCCTTGATTACAACATCATGAGGCGAAAATTCAACGATTTTACCTTCACCTGAATGAGTTATCTGATATACAGATAGAAGGTTGCAGGATAAGGTTGGAACACATAATACATCATTAAATTGACCATTGTCTAGATGAACAGTTCCAGTCCCTACAACACTAAGAAATCTATCATCACCAACATATATATTTTTGGTGTTACAATCATTTAAAGAAGAAAACATGGCTTTTTTTTTGGCCATGTGATAAGAAGCTCCAGAATCAATGAGCCACTCATGAGAATGAGAAGAAGAAGATACATTTAGTGCATAGCCAGACCGAGATGCTTGACAACCACATGCAGAAAGTGCCATTCCTGAAGATGAAGTTGAAGTTGAAGATTGCTCCTAATGGATGTTATGTTTCTTCATCGCTACTTCCAAGGCTTCCATCTTCTTAAAGCATTTGGATTCTAAGTGGCCATCTCAATTACAAAAGTTGCAATGTCTATCAGTCTTCTTCCATTTTTTTTTATTTGTCTTATAATTTTGTTGAAATGATTTTTCATTTTGAGGCTGAGATTGATTAGGACCCTTGTTTGGTTTAGGACCATTCTTTTTAGGATATGACTTCTTAGGATTCTTTGAATTTGGTTGCTGCTGGGTGGCTAACGCTTTCCTAGAAGAGTTTCCAAGATTAAGAAGACCAAGGTGTAAGAGTTTTTCTTGTTCTCTTATTAAAGAATCACAAAAAGAGTCAAAGGAAGGGGACTTGTAGTCTGTTCCTTGAGAAATGAAGGCTTCTCTTGTAGAATGGAAGGTGGAAACAAACACAAAGTAGGCTGGTCCCAACTTAGTAAGAATGGAATAGATAAGGTTACTATCTTCTTTCTTAACCTTAACACCTTCCAAGAGATATCTAAGGGTCTTGAACTTGGACAAGAAATCTTCAATGCAAGAAAAATTATTAGGGTCCAATGTAAGCAACTCATTTTCAAGTTGATGGGCTCTAAGTTCATTTTTAATCCCAAAAACTTTATTGATTTGTTTCATTGCTTCATAAGGAGTATCAAGTTCTGCAATATGGAATCTAAGATCTGGAGAAATAGAAATCCCTATCAATCCACATGCTTGATATTACCTATTTTCCCATTTAGCAGCCTTATCTTCATCCTTCGGTTTCTTTTCTTGGCCTGAGGCTATTCTGTAGAGACCTTTACTTCTAAGTAAATCCTTAATGTAGGACAACCATTGGAAGTAGTTGGTGCTGTCAAGGGTAACTTGGTATTGACTTTCCATTTCAACGGTAATTGAAGCTAAAGATGCTGGAACTAAGTGTTCCAATGGATAGATCTCGAAAAATTAGGCTGGTTTAAAAAAAAAGGCTCTGAAAATGGCTTCCGGATGAAGAAGTTATGGCTTTTTGAAAAAAAGTTGATGAAGTCGCCGACGAAGTGTGGGAATGTGCGGAAATGAAAAAAATCCGCCCCCAAAAAATAGAGACTTGAACCCAAGACCTCTACTCTCTTAAAAATAGCTTTGAACCAATTGAGCTATACAAAAAATTTGAGAGAGAGAGAGAAGGAGGGGGGGGGGGGGGGGGGGGGGGGTTAATGCTTTGGGTTGCGTGCTTGCTTTGAGAAGGCTCTTTTTCCCTACAAAACAAAAAACACAAAACCCAACACGGACATACAAAGAAAAAATGAACCTTGCAGCTCGAAGTTAGCTTTAGCCGAAAAGCTAAATATTTTCAAAAATGAACCTTGCGGCTCAAAGTTAGCTTTAGTCGGAAACTAAATATTTTCCTCAATGTTTCTGATTTTCCGAGATCACACTAAAGCGCAGGGAAAAGAGCATACGCATGAGAAAAATCCTTCCTTTCTGTTTCTGATTTGCCCAGATCGCACAGAGTCGTAGGGCAAAGAGCATACGCAGTAATGAAAGGTATAGATCCGGTAATAAAAAAGGCTAAATAAACTGAAACCGAAATAAACAGAGAGAAAATAATTGTAAACTGCAAATAAACACTGTATACCTCCAGATCTTAAAAATGACGCAGCTAGGGCTACCGGAAACCTTTTCGCGTGAAACGAAAGGGGTTCCTCACTGGAACAGATGCTCCCAACACAATAGAGCAGTCCTCTTGGCTTGAAAGTAGTCAGAAACAGTAGATCTGGGAAACAACAGTCGGATGCAGTTCTACCGGCTTCAGATTTGGATCACGAACGGATGCGGCCCTCAAATAGCTCTGATACCATGTAGGAATTTACAGGGTAAGTTCCTCAGACAGAACACCAAAGGACACCGCTCACAACCAGATCGCAGATCAATACACCAGTATTTTTGACGTGGTTAAAACCCTCAAAGAGGGAAATAGTCCACGGCCTAAGCCAACACGGCCACTTTAGGCAATTTACTAATAAAAGAATGAAAATTTACATATGCTTCTCTCATAGATGGATTACCCTAAAAATGACCCTCCATGCGCTTTAAATAGAAATCATGGACCAATCAGGTGTCAAGCCACGGATCAAGTGTCGGTAATACCGAGGAGAGAATGAACCGTCGGATCACTAGATATCGTGACCGTCGGATTGTAAGTTACAAAATGTACAAGGTAAAGAAACACACTTTACCTAACTCTATACTAGACCAAGTTGTACTTAACTATTTCCTATGTGTTGGAATATCCTAACATTCATCACGTAAAGCCTTAGCTTTTTTAGCCTCTGCCTTTGCCTTGATGAGCTGAATCTCCATGAGCTCATGTTTGGTCTTAAACTACCTGTTCTCCTACTCATAGTATGAAATGATGTATTTTTCCCTCTGTAAGATGACCTGGAGCTCCCCTATGGGTGCATCCTTTTCTTTTATAAAAATGCTTGTGTTTTCACTATCATCATGCTCACTTAGGTCAACTAAGTGAAAATATTGTTCTGTCTCATGGAGGTCCTCCTCCTGCTAGATCATTATCTCTGTCATCTTCTCCTTGCCTTTTTGCACCTTCTTTGATGATGAAGAAGGCAAGGTCCCTCCCAAAATCTATGGGGAAAACACTTACCTATGTCCCCTATGATAAGTATGTGTCAAAATACCCAAATCAACCTCTTTAGGTTTGCTAACCTCAACTTGTTCAATGTGCTCTTTCTCTCTGAATTCATCTTTGCTAGGTGAACGATTATGCTCATGGAATGGTGATGATGGAGGTGATGGTGTGGCTGACTCATCAGATGAGGACGAATGCTCAATGGGTTGATATGGAGGAAAGGAAGTGGAAGGATGAGATGATGAAGGGATGCTTTGAACATTCTAAGCAGATGCATGAGTGAATATGGGATTAGCTATGAATATGCTCCAAGAAATGTTGAGTTCCTTAAGATGATAAAGAAATATGATTTTAATGAGGGAATGATGAAATAGGCCCTTCATTTGATTTGTTTACTCTCTCTTTTGGGCAATGTATGACATCTTCGCAACACTCTGGAAAATATAGTAAGACATATTGAGTATTTTTACCCTTGTGAAATGCATTAAAAGTCAGATATGATAATAATAGACCTTGGAAATTCTACCTTCACATGAAAAAGAATTCATAATAATGTTCATCATTGGGGAATATCTGTCAAGGAGGCGTGAAAAAGGAAAATAACCCCTTCTTTCATTTCTATACCTTGGTTTCATGGAAGGCTCATAATAATTCCTCTCCAAATCACCTTGTTTAAACCATTTTTCCCCAACATCTGGGATCCCAGTGGTAGCTGATATGATGGTAGTAGATAGAGTAAATGTGATACCTGCTACAGTGACCTAGTTGTATTGGAGTTTGGATATGAAGAGCCTAGTCAACTGAGGATGGTATTGGACTCCCTGAACTTGCTCACAGAAATCATAACAACCTAGCCATTTGAAGGATTTCACAGTCATAGGGGATGCTAAGAGTTCCCTGAGATCTGTGGGCTCAAATCTGTGTATCTAGCCTCCCTTGTGAGCTTTCTTTACTTCTGTTTCTTCTCTATTAGTTTCCTCTTCCTCATTGTGTGGTTTGTATTCCTCATCTGCCATGGTGTTTAGTATCAAACCCTAGGGAGGTGTAAGGTAGTGGGAATGTAGTTCTTAGGAAATATGGTGTATGGGGAAGGTTAAATATGAAGATGACAGGTAAAGGGATATATGTATTGGAGAGGGATATAGGGTAGTAATACCATAGCTTGGGGAAGGGGAGAATTTTTTTTCAATATAGGGGGTTTGGGAGCCTAGGTGGTTGTATCACCTAGGACTTATGTTTTGGGACAAAGGGTTAAAGGGTATCTGGGATAAAGGTTTAGGGAAAGGGAAGGAGCATGCAGGGGAGTGTATAAAATGCAATGAGAGTGCAAGGAAGTTTTTGGTGGGAGATATAGGGTATAGATATAAAATTAAACCAAATCATCAATTAAATCTTTGAAGCACTCAGGGAGTGACTTGAGGAGGAAGAAAAACATCGTCCCAAGGAGATACTTACTTGTTTTGAGGTTGAATGGACCTTGGAAGAGCTGAGGAGGTAACTACAGCCTTCTTGGACAAACACGCAACAACAATTCAGAGTGCGCAATGCCTCAGGCAAGCGCACAATGCCTTAAGGAAACACACAGTGCCAGGTAAATGCGCAGTGCCAGAACGAAACACGAAGCGCCAAAAGGAAACACACAGCGCCAACTTTGTTCTACTGATTTTATCCTTGAACTATGAAAAGGGTCTCTTGGGGTTTTCTCAATTAGTGGGAAGAGGAAAATGAGGTTGAGTTTAAAGCCAAGAGGTCCTTTAGAGTTGATTGAATTTGATCTTTTAGATTCAAAACCCACTTTATAATGTTTCCTTTCACCTTTTTTTAACCTCTTTGCTAATTTTCTTTCTGACTTTTTCCTTTGTAGGTGGATGATGCTAAAGTTTTGGCAATCTTCACTTTTTAATTTTTCTTGGATGATATTGGCAATAGAGTTTGAGTAAACAGCTAGGAATAGTGACTTATTACATATGATAAACATAAAATTACATAAATAAATAAAAATATTACATCTCTCTTTTTGAAATAAAATTACAATCTGAAACAAAACTTTCACTTTTGGAATGAAAATTAGAGATCTGGCAACCATAGTTACATGTTGCAAATCCTTTTTTGAATGAAAAAGGATATTATTTCTTTCACTCTCATGTTTTTGTTGGCCTTATGCAGTGAAATGGTGTTTTATTGGATCTTGAAAAAATGAAACCTAGAGACCTAATGAAAACCTTGAATGAGGAGACTTCATGTAGACTTGACTGACATAGGACATTATGAAATGAGATTTTAAAATGAATGTATGCTCAATAAGACAAGAGAAGGTAGGCCAGCGAATATTGATTTTTTGAGGGAGAGTGGGATTTTGACTTGGGCTACCATCAATGAGTAAACTTTTGAATGAGGACCTAGGTGGAATGACAAAATTTTTTGATCGAGACCCTAATATGATATGAAAAGAGATTTTTTAATCACTGATGGAAATATTCAAATACTGACTCTAACCTCATCCTTATTTGGGGATGTGTTGAAGCCCCGAAAATCGGGTCGACAACAAGGGGGATACCCACCCGGTCCGGACCTTGGTTGGCAGTTCCTTATCCGTTTGGTATAGCGGGTCCGACTGGGGATAATGGGACCAGTTTCCCAATTTAAGGGGTGTGTGTGTGTGTAGAGTTGGATGATGCTGATCTAGGAGTATTTAAAGCTAATTTAATTCAAACTTCTAAACTAAATCTATGCTATTGTAATCTAATGAGAAACAACACATCTAATCTACGCTAACCCGGGGTGTATTTCTTCTATTATGCGATCTAAAGAGATTTCGAACAATAACTGGTAATAAAGATCATTCAGCTATCACAAGAATAGAAATCAATTAAGATAAACCACTTTGCATAAAAAGTTAAACAAAACAGTTGTGAACAGCATATCGCATAATAAGTTATTCATATATCAAACACAAATAAATGACTCCACCGTATAGAAGTGCCAAATGGTAACCCACACATTCATGCATTAACATATAAACAACTGAAAAATGTATATCACTTTAAGAATATAAGAAGAAATTGGTCAAGAGATAAAAGTACCATTTATGACTGGTTCCACTCATAAGCTTCAAGCAACAACGATTTATCTCTACTTGTTCTAACATCTACTAAGAATACAAAAGTGCAACATCAGTAGCAGACATCAAATGCAAACATTGATAAATCTCGATCCATCCATTCATCAAAAACCCCCTCCAAGGGTGCAAAAGTGCATGTTCTGAGGACAAGTTTTTTGACAAATTTCTGGACCCTTCTCCAAATGCCTGAGAAGGGTTTAAATACTGCTAACTAATTAATCTTAATTACATAAATTTAGGACACGGTTTTAAACGACCGCCCTTCTACTAAAGCAAATTTATTTCTAAAACTTGAATCTAATTTCTAACCGTTTCTGTATTTGCTCCTTAGTGCTGTAAGCAATGCAACATTCTCCTGGGAAGAGTCGGCTGGTTGTCTTCTCCTTTCATTTGAGCTACGAAAATAGAAATAACCAGCGCTCGCACCGCTTTCTAGAAAACTAGAAGATATTTTCGAAAATCTTCCTCTGGCTTGGTGTATTCACTGTGTGTATACTTGGTAATAACCCAAATTTCTCTCAAACTGATTGTGCTTTTGCTATTTCGGTTTTTCGGCCTTGCGAATGACTGAATAAGTTAGGGACTTTGCTCTCTGAACAATTTTCTGTATTGAAAACTGCCTCCGTTCTTTGTTCCAGGCTTTTCTGGTGCGTTTTCCCTCTTTAGCGCCTTTTTATTTTTGCTTTACCCAGTCTAAGCTTCAGGATCTTTTGTAAACATGCTGCTTTTGTGCACCTTTGATTCTGAGTTTTGGATGGCCTATTGACATCAGTATCTGTTGAGCGATACTCTGGAATCTGTGGTCCTATTGCATGTGACATCCGTTTGTGAAGGCATCTCTTCTCTGTTCTCCGAGCATTGATGCTTTCCCCTTTTCCTTAGATGTTTCATGCACATTGCTTTATGTTATTTGCTATCTTACAGTTTACGCAAAGGAAAAGAGTAATGATGAAAAGATTGACATGAAAGCTTTAAGCTCTAATGAATGCATAATCATGACACCCATAATGAACTGACTCTTCGAAAAACACAACACAATCCTTCTTGGATACTTTGGCGTACAATCATTAATTTCTTTTAAGGGGCGCGCCCAATTTTGGTCTACAGACAGCTTTCCTTGAATACTGTGTTGAGGAAATTTTGCGATGGGTGATTTCTGTGACTCGCATCGCAGTATCGAGGATCGCGTCGTCAAGATGTGTCATCGCAGGAATTGATGATTGCATTCATCGTAGATCGCAACATCGCTGATTGCAATATCGCAGATCGCAAATCGCAAATCGCGCTTAGTCATCCAATCATTGTGTGCTACTTATGCGATGTTGCGATATGCGACGTCGCATATCGGCCATCGGAGATTCCTTAAGTTTTTCTTTTAAGAGCCCTTCACAATATATGCGATGCGATGAATTTCGCGTCACTTCTTCGCAGCGTATTGTGCACATAGGAAAACGTTTCACTCTCTTCTCGCGATGCGATACAACTTTTAGGGAGTTAAAATACAAAAATTTTGATAAAATGTTTTTTTGGATTTTTATTAAGGGTCCCCATTTTCTTGGTGTTATCGCTAATACCAAACAAAGAGGGGGGTTTTTGGTGGCCACAACAATGGCGATTCACTGTGAAGAACCAGTTATCTCTGCTTTTCTATTGAATTTTAACTTCCGAAGCAGAAAATTTTTTCATATGTCTAAATTTTGTTATGGACAGATAGAGTACATTACGCCTTATCCTATCAATTATATTTTGTCTCAACCTTTTCATATTCCAATTGTTTGTTTCCTTAGGCTTAGTCCTTGTATTCACACCAGATATTACTTGGTCTTTTAAAGATAAAATAAGGTCTTCTCTGCGTGCTGGATTTTAAAATATGCTCATTTGTCGTAGGTAGAGCCTATGCTGCCCGCAAGCGTCCATAGCCTCGACAGGGTTACCTGTTACCTAGCAATGATCCTTTATCCTGCTTAAGGCTATTTACAACTTTTCAGAGAAAAACCCCTTTGACACTTTTCCCTTTTTTATTCTCTAAAGAACAATGTTTTGGTTTGGTGGCCAAATTATGACACAATCGTTCACTTGATTTACACTTTTGCTGAACAAGCTGGCTCGTGATAAGAACCCTTGTCTTTTGATTGCAATAATCTTGAGTCGTTGCCCTGTTTTGGTGGACAGTATTGGCAAATTCAGCAAGTTATAATATATGTGATCATGATAAGCCGGCTCGTGATGAGACCTCTTATTCTTTGAGATACAGTGTTTTCTCGGATTGTTCCTCTGAATGCTGCGATTTCCTTTAGCAGGGAGGAAGTCATTGTTTTTCCTTAAGAAAGCTCTGGATGACAATAATAGAGTTTGAAAACAGTTGTTTTAGAGAGAATATTTATTTTATTATTAATACCTTTCATTGTGCTGATATAAAACAATTTTTTACCAAAGGTTGCTTTCATCAAATTTTTGAAGTTGAAACTAGTATCATATTTAGGCTAAAGTTAACTCTACCTGTCAATAATAAAGATCAGATTTTTCGAAAAATTTTGCTACTTGTACAAGCGAAAAGCTCAAAATCTGATAGAGAATTGGTGTCTTTTTCATGAACCCCTTTAGTAACCATCTACAACTGGTTTTATTTATAAGAAAGAGAAAAACAAATAAAAACTAAAACTATCCTACAAAATAGAAGAGTGATCTTCTATGGAAAATATATTTTAAGGATCTGTCTGTTAACAGGCAAAGAATCCCTTCTACCTGCTAAATCCTGCAACACAAACGTTGATGGGCCTATGACTTCTACAATCTGAAAAGGACCAAGCCACATTTTCTGAAATTTTGTATGTTTGCCCTTTTCTTCATGAGCCTTATCCCATTTCAAAACTAAATCTCCCATCTGAAAATTCTTTCTGGTCATTATGCTTGAGTCAAAAGAGGATTTTATCAGCGCTTGGTGATGAGCATGGGTTTTCTTAGCTTGTTCTCGTCGTTCTTCTAATTTAATTATTTCCATTTGTCTTAGTTGTATGGAGGAAGTAGATACCTCATCGATGTGTTGTACTAAAGACAAAAAGGGGATGACTAAGTGAGTTGGAAGAACCACTTCTTTCCCATAAACTAAATTAAAGGGAGAGGTGCCGATTGAAGCTTTCTTCATTATTCTATCTACCCATAAAGCATTTACCAATGCTTTGTGCCAATTCTTTTGGTTCTGGTCAACTGTTCTTTTAATAATCCTGATCAGGTTTTTATTTGTCGATTCATCCAATCCATTACCTTGCGGATAGTAGTTGGCCGAATATTTTAGTTTGAACCCTCTTTTAAGTGCAAACTCAGTCATTGTATTTCCAGAAAAGTATGAGGCATTATCAAACATTAAGGCCATTGGCAATCCAAACCTAGTGATTATAAATTGATCTATGAATTCAATAATGTTTTCAGAATTAGCTGTCTTGAGAGGAACTGCTTCTACCCATTTAGTAAAATAATCTGTTGCCGTGAGGATGTACCTATGCTGCTTAGAAGAGTGAGGAACGTTCTCACCTATTATGTCCAAGCCCCACTGACTGAATGGTTGCTCGATGTTTACCGGCTGTAGTGGCATGGACGGTTTCTTTTGTTTCCCTGCAGCAGTCTGGCAGACTTGGCATTTCCTCACATAACTGTGTGAGTCTTTGAACAGCATGGGCCAATAATATCCTGCACGTAAGATTTTATGTGCAGTAGCATCTCCAGCATAGTGTCCGCCCACTGGTCCATCGTGGAGTTCCTGCAAAACCTTTTTGGCTTCAGTTTTCTCAAGACACCTAAGAAGCACAGAATCGTAATTCCTTTTAAACAGAACATCATTTATGAGCTGGTATTGTTTAGCTTTCAATCTCAGAGCTCTTTTCTTGGTGTGATACATGTGTGATGGAGCATACCCGTTCTTAAGAAAATAAATGGTGTCACCATACAATGATTCTGCATCGTTTAGGCTTACCTCATACGTATCTACCTCTTCAGATGAATTCTCAGGAATTTGCGATGCTCCAGCCAACATTTTACAGAAGCCTTGACCTCTTACAATGTTTGCTGGTTTGATCTCAAGATCGTATTCTTGTAAAGCGGTGATCCAATTTTCTCTTTTTTCGCCCACATCCTTCTGTATTAGAAGGTTTCTTACCGCTGGAAATGGTACTATGACCTTAGTATGGGCTTTAAGTAAGAAAGGTCTGAAATATTTGATCGCTTTGAAAACAACATATGCCTGTTTCTCCACGTCTAAATAGTTGAGTTCAGCACCTTGTAAATTCGAGCTAAAAAATGCGATTGGAGCTTCCGCTTTCTCTTGATTTGCTTGAGTTAGAATCGCGGCATATGATTTCTCTGAGGCAAATGTGTATAAGATAAAAGATTCTGAAAAATTCAGGGTTGCTAAAGATGGAGCGTTAATGATAGCTTGTTTGATCTGGTTGAATGCTTCATGCTCATCTTGACCCCATTTAAAATTTGAATTCTTTTTAATCATGTTTTGCAAAGGAGAAACAATACGTGAAAAATCTGGGACAAATCTCTTCACAAAATTGATTTGACCAAGGAAAGATTGCATGTTTTTTTTGTTATGAGGCATGGATATTTCAGAAATTTCTTTGATTCTGTCAGGTTCAATGTGAATACCAGATTTTGACACTATGAATCCTAGAAGTTTTCCTTCACTTAATGTGAAAAAGATTTCTTTGGGTTAAGTGAAATCCCATACCTTAAACATCGTTGAAAGATTTGTTTCAAGTCTTTGAGATGGTCGCTTCGCTTCCTGGAGTACACTGTTATATCATCCAGGTAAATCACTACAGATTTATTGACTAAACCTTTGAATGCGATTTCCATGGCTCTCTGAAATGTAGTGCCGGCATTGATCAAACCAAATGGCATCTTCCGATATGCGTATGTGCCCCATTTAGTTCGGAATGTGGTTTTTAACTGATCATCAGGATGTACCAGCACTTGATTGTATCCGGAAAATCCATCCAAAAAAGACATTAATTCTGAGCTTGCTACTGCCTGTAATATTTGCTCCATAGGTGGGAGGGGAAAATTGTCTTTTTGACAGGCTTTGTTGAGATTCCGGAAATCGATACAGATTCTAATATCTCCATTTTTCTTTCTAACGAGTACCATATTGGAGACCCATTTGGAATGTCTGACGGGGAAAATTATTTTGGCTCTCAATAACTTATTTAGCTCAGTTTTTATCTGATTTTCTAAATTGGGGTGGATTTTTCTTAGTTTCTGTTGGACAGGTTTTTCATTGTCAATCATAGGGATAGTATGTTGAATGATAGAAGTGTCGTATGTCTTCAGTTCATCGTAATTCCAGGAAAAAACATTTTTGTATTGTCTCAAAAGATGGATATACGCTGATTTTTCTTCAGGGGCTAGGCCGTGGCCTAGATTAACGTTTTGTGGTTTATCATCGGTTCCTAGGTTTACTAATTCGTAGTTCAGAGTCGAACTGTAGAGCTTAGAATTGGTAGACCTTTTAAACCAACTTTTCAAATCATATAAGTCTTCTAACTTAACCACCGATTTAGGTATAGCATTATCAATGCTATTTTGTTGTATTTTTCGATCATGATGGTCTTCGTCTATTATTTGATTGGAGTAGGATCCTTCAGAAGTGAGGAAATTTACAATGTCAGGATCGTCATTGAATACTCTCCAGTTTGTGATTTTGTCAGGGATGGACGGTCTAAAGATTAATTCTATTGAGAATCTATCTGGACTAAAATCTTCGGAGGGAATAAGTCTAGAGGCTACATTAGCTAACAGGTCTGCGCTCGCATTTTGGAGTCTTGGGATTGACGAAATATTGAATGCTATCAAATGTGCAGTTAGATCTTGTACTAAAGATTGATAGTGTTTCAAATGACCTGATAGGCAATGTATGGTGTTACGTACCTGTTTGACGACAATCTCAGAGTCTCTGAAGACTTGAAGGTACTTAACGTTCAACCCGATTGCTTTGTATAGGCCTTGCACCAAGGCCTCGTATTCCGTTGTATTGTTTGTGCAATCGAATTCAAGTCTGCACGTAAGCATTGTCTTATTTCCATCTGGGCTAATCAGAACGCATCCTGCTCCTGCTCCCTCATTAGATTTAGAGCCATCAAAATATAATTTCCAAAACAAAGATGTATTTACAAGTTTATCTAAAAAATTAACACACTTTGAATTATGAGTTTGGGAAAAATTTTTGACTTGGGACAAAACTGAATTTTCTAAGTAAGGTGAGGTATGAGCATTGAAATTGCCGAGGAAAGAATCTACCGAGTAATTGCCTATGATACTGCTATTGTATGCTATTGCTTCATTTTCTCCCTCCAATTCTGTTACTATGTACTTCTGGTGTAACTCTTGTTCAACCTTTATTTGATTCGGTTTACCATTGTAGGGTAACCACATGTGCGACCAGTCGGTTGAGAAGTATCCATGGAGTTTTTTGGACCAATCCCTGCTAAGAATCAAGCCATAGAATTCTGGGATATCATCTACTAGAATGTCAATAACCTGACATACCTTCGGGTTAGACGACAATCTTATGGTCACTTGATTAAGTTCACCAATCACTTCGACTTGAGATCGATCAAGCTGAACTATGCGCACTGCGGATTTTTGTGGTTGAACATTCAACTTGGCACATATTGATCTGGGTAAAATATTCGTTGAAGCACCAGAATCTACCAAACAATTGTGCACATTTTTATTGAAAATTTCATAAGTGAGAAGAAAAGGGGGAGTGTGAGACCTTGATCTTCCTCCAATCAAGGCGATGTCATTTGGGTCAACTTTATTGATCGTGTTGGTTGGAGGTCTTCCCATGTTGTGGGAAGCTACAGCTGTAGGCAAAGATGTAGTAGGCACGGCATGTAATTCTTTCATCATTATCTTCTGTTGATGTTTCAATTTGCTCAATTCATAAAGAGTGATATTATCCCTAGTCTTTTTCATGTCATCAATAATATTGTACTCCATTTCATCCGACACAATCAGTGTTCTTGATGGAGGTGTTTGATCTGATTGGACTAGGCTAGATTGAGTCGCTTTAGCGATCGTTTTCTTTGTTGCGACTTTATCTTTTGCTGCAGGGCTTGCGCCATTCTGCTTAGGAGTAGTTTGGGGAGGATCAAGTTGATTTTTGCTTCGTGTGCTAACCGGAAATGCTTCTTGATCTTCTTCTTGCGGGAGGATGAAATCCCACATTCCTTGTAGTTCCACAACTTCTTCGTCATCGGTCTGCCCTTCAGTGGTATTCTCTTCTTCTTCCTCTTCTTCTGATTCGACGTTTGAGATAGCGTTGGGTGGTTTCACATCCATTGAAGGACTTCTTTTAAAAGCTCTGTAGGGATTTTTTGAAGAAGTTTCTGCTACTTGTTTTTTTATGTCAATCATCTCATTGGACATGGTTTTTAACACTTTTTGTAATCCTTCCAAATCGAAAGGGTCTTTCGTTTGTTTCTTCTTGGGGTCTTCCTTGAAGGAGACTTTCTTAGATTTGCGTTCCTCTATCGCAGATCTTTTTTCCAGGGCTACTACGCGTTTCTCTACTGCTATCGCCTCTGTCAAGTTTTCGACTAAGGTTGTCTTATTTTCCCTATCCACGAAGATTGCCAAGTTTGATGGTAAGGTCGTAATATACAATTCACATCTTAATTCTTCGCTGGGTTGGGAAGCAGCGGGAATTTTGTTGAGGATTTTATTGAACCGTAAATTGAAATCTTTGATGGGTTCTCTAGCCTCGGCTTTAAGATTGGATAGGTCATTGATTAACGTCGTCGTTGATCTGTCATCACCAAACTTGGTAAGGAATTGACTTTGAAAAATGTCCCAACTTGTGATAGACCCGGAAGGTAATGAAAAGTACCATGACCTGGCTGTTCCTTGCATTGTATAGGGAAAAAGCTGGACGACAACATCCTCGTTGGTAACTCCGTTGAGATTGACAGAAAGCATGAAATTATTAATATGCTCTTCAGCTAGCATGTCTGCTTCTGGATTGAATTTGGGTAGCCATTTCTCAGGATGGGCCGGTATTTGGCTCAGGGGTGGAGGCATTAAAACTACCCCAGGATTGTTCCATGGAGACTGGGCCATCGTTCAGTTGCTAGTAAATGAAAGTGCAGAGGATGATCCCTGATGCTGGGAAGATGAAGATATTATGATCTTTGATGATTGAAGAGGAGGGGTTGTGGAAGATGGATGAGTGGTTTGGAATGAAGATGTGGGTGGCTGACTTTGCGGTGAGGGAGTTGAAATGGATGACGTAGATGAAAGAGTCTCACTATCAGACTCTGGTGGTGTTTTCCTTGCTCTTTTCCTGGTGGGGAGAGGGAATTCAGTTGGCTGGATGCCAAATTTTTCACTCTTTAATCTGGTCAGGGGATGAGCGGGATTGTACTGCGAAGTCACACTGCTTTGAGATTTATTAGACCTCTGAGTAAAAATAGAAAATCCCTGGAGTTTGCGAATCAGAGTTTGAACTTCAAGGGGTTCAATGGTAAATTGGTCTGAAATATTAGGGTATGTAGCAGCGGTTGATACTCGAGCGACTTCTGACTCTAGATTTAAACGTACTGGGGAAGTCAAGGGAGTTGATGAGGGTGATTTACTCTCAGAATGGTATTTAGATTTTGATTTAGGTGCCATTCATAGTTCGGGCCCTCCTTCTAGCGCCAAATATGTTGAAGCGCTGAAAATCGAGTTGATAACAAGGGGGATACCCACCCGGTCCGGACCTTGGTTGGCAGCTCCTTATCCGTTTGGTATAGCGGGTCCGACTGGGGATAATGGGACCAGTTTCCCAATCTAAGGGGTGTGTGTGTGTGTAGAGTTGGATGATGCTGATCTAGGAGTATTTAAAGCTAATTTAATTCAAACTTCTAAACTAACTCTATGCTATTGTAATCTAATGAGAAACAACACATCTAATCTACACTAACCTGGGGTTTATTTCTTCTATTATGCGATCTAAAGAGATTTTGAACAATAACTGGTAATAAAGATCATTCAGCTATCACAAGAATAGAAATCAATTAAGATAAACCAATTTGCATAAAAAGTTAAACAAAACAGTTGTGAACAGCATATCGCATAATAAGTTATTCATATATCAAACACAAATAAATGACTCCACCGTACAGAAGTGCCAAATGGTAACCCACACATTCATGCATTAACATATAAACAACTGAAAACTGTATATCACTTTAAGAATATAAGCAGAAATTGGTCAAGAGATAAAAGCACCATTTATGACTGGTTCCACTCATAAGCTTCAAGCAACAACGATTTATCTCTACTTGTTCTAACATCTACTAAGAGTACAAAAGTACAACATCAGTAGTAGACATCAAATGCAAACATTGATAAATCTCGATCCATCCATTCATCAAAAACCCCCTCCGAGGGTGCAAAAGTGCGTGTTCTGAGGACAAGTTTTTTGACAAATTTCTGGACCCTTCTCCAAATGCCTGAGAAGGGTTTAAATACTACTAACTAATTAATCTTAATTACATAAATTTAGGACACGGTTTTAAATGACCGCCCTTCTACTAAAGCAAATTTCTTTCTAAAACTTGAATCTAATTTCTAACCGTTTCTGTATTTGCTCCTTAGTGTTGTAAGCAATGCAACATTTGCCTGGGAAGAGTCGGCTGGTCATCTTCTCCTTTCATTTGAGCTACGAAAATAGAAATAACCAGCGCTGGCACCGCTTTCTGCCAAACTAGAAGATATTTTCGAAAATCTTCCTCTGACTTGGTGTATTCACTGTGTGTATACTTGGTAATAACCCAAATTTCTCTCAAACTGATTGTGCTTTTTCTATTTCGGTTTTTCGGCCTTTCGAATGACTGAATAAGTTAGGGAATTTTCTCTCTGAACAATTTTCTGTATTGAAAACTGCCTCCATTCTTTGTTCCAGGCTTTTCTGGTGCGTTTTCCCTCTTTAGCACCTTTTTCTTTTTGCTTTACCCAATCTAAGCTTCAGGATCTTTTGTAAACATGTTGCTTTTGTGTGCCTTTGATTCTGAGTTTTGGATGGCCTATTGACATCAGTATCTGTTGAGTGATACTCTGGAATCTGTGGTCCTATTACATGCGGCATCCATTTGTGAAGGCATCTCTTCTCTGTTCTCCAAGAATTGACGCTTTCCCGTTTTCCTTAGATGTTTCCTGCACATTGCTTTATGTTATTTGCTATCTTACAGTTTACACAAAGGAAAAGAGTAATGATGAAAAGATTGACATGAAAGCTTTAAGCTCCAATGAATTCATAATCATGACACCCATAATGAACTGACTCTTCGAAAAACACAACACAATCCTTCTTGGATACTTTGGCGTACAATCATTAATTTCTTTTAAGGCGCGCGCCCAATTTTGGTCTACAGACAACTTTCCTTGAATACTGTGTCGAGGAAATTTTGCGATGGGTGATTTCTGCAACTCGCATCGCAGTATCGAGGATCGCGTCGTCAAGATGTGTCATCGCAGGAATTAATGATCGCATTCATCGCAGATCGCAACATCGCAGATCGCAATATCACAGATCGTGAATCGCAAATCACGCTTAGTCATCCAATCATTGTGTGCTGCTTATGCGATGTTGCGATATGCGACGTCGCATATCGGCTGTCGGAGATGCCTTAAGTTTTTCTTTTAAGAGCGCTTCACAATATATGCGATGTGATGAATTTCGCGTCGCTTCTTCGCAGCTTATTGTGCACATAGGAAAACGTTTCACTCTCTTCTCGCGATGCGATACAGCTTTTAGGGAGTTAAAATAGAAAAATTTTGATAAAATGTTTTTTTTGGATTTTTATTAAGGGTCCCCATTTGCTTGGTGTTATTTCTAATACCAAACAAAGAGGGGGGTTGTTGGTGACCAAAACAGGATGGAAGCTCCTTGGATGTTTCAGGAGCACCATAGACCAAGTGCCTAACCATATGGGCCAATACAGTCAAAAACTCAATCTGGAATGCATGAGTAAATTTTGACAACTCAAATAAATCAAACTGACTCAAAACTGACTTACATGACTAAGGACTAAATTCTAAAAATGGCAGAAAATCAGTGAAGCTCCATGGCCTTCACTTTGGTCTCCAAACTCCATTGATCTTCTACTTCACTCTTGCAGAATATTAAAATGTATGTACAATGAAACCAGGGCAATTTAGAAAAGAGAATGCTTCTGGAGCCTACCATTGACTGGTCCTCCTAAGAATGGTTCTCCATTCACCTCATCCAACAAGAAAGCATTTCATCCTTAG
Source organism: Pinus tabuliformis (assembly GCA_031772625.1). NCBI lineage: Eukaryota > Viridiplantae > Streptophyta > Pinopsida > Pinales > Pinaceae > Pinus > Pinus tabuliformis. Next base: position 290,055,630 of record CM062807.1, on the reverse strand, counting down.
AAAGATGAAATATGATAAGGGCCTTTCCTTAGGTTTTCAAATTTACTGTGCTTACCCTTGTCTTTGTTTTTGGCATCCCAATGAAGCACCACATCTCCAATTGATTTCTGGTCATAGATTCTCTTTATCCTCTAATGAAGCTTAGAGTTGTTCTGAAATACCACATCCTGTGTCTTCTCTAAGTGAATCATTTGATTGATCTAGAGTTGAATATCATTCTCTTCACTTCCTGCTTCTTGTAACAATTTCATGACCGGTACTGCTAATGATGAAGGAAAAACAGTGTCTACTCCATACATAATATGAAAAGGAGAAAGCCCAAGAGATTTCTTACTACTCACCCAATCTTCCCACAGTGCATTCATCAACTTTTGGTGCCAATTCTTTTTGTTGGCTTCCAACAGTTTCTTGATGTTGTTGATTAAGGATTTACTGGAGGACTCCGCCAAACCATTTCCTTGCGGATAGTATGTTGTAGAATGTCCCAACTTAATATTGTATTTGTCACAAAACTCAGTCATCTTTTTGGACTTGAATGTTTCCGCGTTTTCTATGATAATCTTATTAGGACAACCAAAATGGGATAAAATATTAGTTTCTAAAAACTGAATGATAACTAAATTTGTTGTTTTCTTGGTTGGGATCGCTTCAATCCACTTAGTGAAGTAGTATGTCGCTGTCAATATCCACTTGTGTTGTGCGGAGGATGATGGATTGATATCACCTATGAAATCTAGGCCCCACTACTGAAAAGGTGCATTAACTGATATAGGTTGTAGAGGCAAAGGAAGAAGCTTTCTTTTAGCTTGGAAAATTTGACATTCATGACAACTCATCACTGCCTTGTAGATATCTGCAAAAACTGTAGGCCAATAGTAACCCACTCTCAGTACTTTGTTGCCTATGGTCTTCCAGTACAAGTGGCCCACACAATCACCTTTGTGGATGTCATTTATTACCTCTTTATACTCATCTTCAGTCAAACAGTTCAGCAACACACCTCGAGGATATTTCCAATAAAGTGCGCTGCCCATGATACAATATTTGGAAGCCCTCAACTTCAATGACCTACTCTTAGCCTTAAATGTGCCTAGAGGGGGATTTAGATGTTGAAGAACATAAATAATATTAGAATAGCATGGAGATGATAGAAATATTTCAGATACCTGAATGAGATACACTTCTTCTCGATTGTCGGACAACGCTACTACAAGGTTGATGTCTAGAGCATGAAGGTTTGACTCGGCCATGAGTTTGGCTAAGCCTTGACCCTTGATCAACTTGGTAGGATTGATCTCAAGATCATATTCTAATAATGTTGCTATCCATCTACGTCTTCTACCAAGGCCTTTTTATGAATGATGTTGTACTTGAGGCCTTCATCCTTGATATTGCGACTGAAAAATGCTATTGGAAGCTCAGTTTTATCCCTTTTTTGCACTAGTATTGTTGCCATGGTATGCTCAGAAGAAAACAAAAACATACTAAATCATCGGAGTAATACAAACTTATTAAAACAGGTCAGTTGTTAAGGCAAGCTTTACTTCATGAAAGGACTCGTGGGCTTCTTCGGACCACTTCACCTCATTATCCTTTTTCAACATTTTGGTCATTTCTCTAAGATGTTGCGCCAAATTAAGTATAAATATGCATAAGAAATTCATCTTAACATTGAATGCTTGGATTTATTTCTTGCTACAAGGGAAGTCAATTTGTTGAATGGATTCTACTCCTGAAGGGTCAATCCGGATTCCATCCTTTGAAATGATGTGACCAACATGTTTTCCTTCCTCCATAGCAAACAAATGTTTCTTCGGATTGAGAGAGATTCCGAACGTTCTACATTTCTTAAAAATGACTCTTAAATGGTGCAAATGTTCATCATATGAATGCGAAAATATGGTTACATCATATAAGTATACAACTAAGAAAACATATTTTTCATCTGAAAAGGCTATGTCCATGGCACACTGAAAAGTGGCCCCTTCATTTTTGAGACCAAATGGAATTTTTGCATATTTGAATGTACCCCAAGATGTGGTGAATGTTGTCTTGTCCTGATCATTTTTATGAACTAAAACTTGATTGCAACTGGAGTATCCATCCAAAAGTGACAGCCGGGAAGCACCCACAACTCTTTGAAGGATATGGCCCATTTTCGAAAGCGGATAATTATCTTTCAAAGATTCTTTGTTCAAGTTTTTAAATTCTATGTAGAGCCTAATCTCTCTGGTCTTCCTTCTCATCGAGACTATATTTGATATCCAATCAGAAAATATGATAGGAACAATTATTCCCACCATGTAAAGTCTCTTAACTTCTTTCTCTATGGATGGCAGCAACCTTGGGTTAATCCTTCTTAGCTTTTGTTTGAATGGATTTTGATTGCGCTTAATCAGGATGGTATGCTGAATTATTTTCTTGTCATACTCCTTTAAATCTGCATAATCCCAAGCGAAAACATAAAAAAATTCAGACAATAAGTGAAAGTATTTCTCTTTTAGCTCGGGAGGCAATGTTTTGGACAACTTGATCATTTTTGGTTTGTCTGTTGTTCCAATATTCACGTCTTCCACACCTTTTTCTGTAGGGACTAATGTAGGCTTCCTTGCTACATCATCTTGATCAAACAAGTCTTCCAAAGGTACAAGACCTTTCGAAATATTGTTATCCTTCACCTGTAATATGTCAACTTGGGTTTCCTCAATGACTTGATCATCCTCGTCATAAACTTCTTCCATAGAACAATTTTCAAACTCTCCTTCACTCTGAAGAAAGTTATTCACCTTATTGTCATCCCATAATACTTGCCAATATCGCAAGTTGTCAGGAACAGAGGGTTGATGCTTCACATGAATCTAAAATTTATTGTTTGAAAAAATGGGGATTTTGAAATTGCTTGTAGTTGTAGCTAATGAATCCGCCATAAGATTCTAACTCCTTGGTACAACTGAAAGTGTATATTCAAGAAACATCCTAAGAATATCTAAAACTACATTTCTATATTGTTTCATTCACAGATGATGAGCTTGATATTCTCCTTTGACTTGCTTGATCACGAGTTCTGAATCACCATACACTTAAATTTTTCATGCACCTAACCTTTTCAAGATATTTAAACCTGTGATCAGTGTTTCATACTCTGCCTCATTGTTAGTGCAATCAAAAGCTAACTTGTATGAGCATAATCTAACATTTTGAGGGAGCTTACCTTGCTGATGATGTGGAGTTCGAATCCAAATGCCAATACCTGCTCCATCTTTCCCAAGAGCACCATCAAAGTCCATGGTCCAAAGGCCATGTTCCTCTTCCAAGGGCTATACATCTTGGTTCTGTTTTGGGTCAATTTTATGAACTTTGTCTTCAGAATGTTTTGAATTTTCCATTACCTTCTATGGTGGCTGTTCTAAGCCTTTCTCTACCTTTTCCAATGGTTGTTCTGATGAACTTGGTAGCTTTTCTTTTTCCTGATCTAAAAATGTCTTTATAGAATTGAAAATCTTTGGTACATCTTTAATTTCCATAAGCTGACTATCCACATCGTTCTATCCACTATCATTATATAAAATAAATGACTCTAAATTGTATGTAAAACATTTATAGGATGATTATTGGGTTTCTCCTTGCTATTTATCATGAATTTCATTTTGGTTTCTTGGTACAACATCTTCAATTGCCCGAAAACCGAGATGGTGGCATAGGAGAAGTATAACTGTAGTGTGTCTCTTAGTTTCGCTCCCCAGGACCTTGAAAATAATATCCCAAATGATGGTGGTATGTCAGCGACCACCACATCCAATTAAAAAATTATTTGTCGGGATTTGGTCCAGGGATACTATCAAATCCTTGATTATACCAAGACAATGGACCTTACTGGAATAAAAAGAGTACAACTTATGATACTCCTGAGTTATATCTAGACCCAACCTTTCCATGATGGCCTTGGGCATTAAATAATGGGAGGCTTTGGAGTCAAGCATGGAATTATGAAGAATGAACTCATGGATTCCTAAACATAGGTAAAATAGAGGAACATCACTATCTCCTGACTGACAATCTATGGTTGGACAAAAAATCAATTCGGGTTGGTAATCTTCAATATTAACCATATCAGACATAGGATCAACTTTTAGCATTTTAACTATATCATTGTTGTAATGGCTATTTTTGACAAGTTCAGGAAGAGGGATTGACACTTTCAACTTTGAAATTTCAGTTTCTAAATTGAATGATTTAGATTTGTCTACCTCTTTTTGGATGGTGTCTCTTTTCTCTGGTAGATCTCTTGGTGTTTGATCCTTCTTCTGACTATCAAGGTATTTGTTTGGATTGATTGTAGATGCTTTGTTTACTTTTCTTTGGTTAGCTACTGCCAGCTCTTTACCTTTGTTATGATTTCCTTAAGGATTTAATTTTGGTAGAGTATCCTTCTACTATGAGGTTCTTTTTTGAATGGGAGTGATTGGGACATCTCTATTTCTCAAGGAATATTGCTTCTGCTGAGAGCTGAGTGTGTTCAAGTATCCTCTTTGATAATCATCGAATTGAGTTTGCAATGCATTGTAATTTAACATTATGTAGTCTTCATACTTAGGATCCTCCATATCCTTGACATACTTCTCATTTTCAATCAAGAAAATGGGATGGTAATTTTATCTAAAGAAGTGGCTTTCCTCGACAATCAGGTCCATTTCATCATCAAACTCTCCTTGAACATAGCTCTTCTACAAGGGTATCTAAATTGGCTAATGAGATGTCGATAATTCAGAAGCTTTCTGCTCTCTTTGTTTTATCTTGTACTCAAGTTGCTGTTGATTTCTGAAGTTCATATTTCTATCTTGTGGCTCCTGAGATCTATATGAATTTATAATCCGGCTGGCCATTCTCTCCATGGTTCTGATAAATGCATCTAATTTGAGATTGGTGGAAGAAGAAGGTTCTTCTTTGATGGTTACTCTTTTTTCTGATTTCTCATGTTTCAACTGAGACTTTTTAATCATCAAGTTCGCTTCCACACTTATTGCATTATTCTGCATTTCTTCCAGAGTTATATGATCTATTTCCCTTAGTTGATAAGCCATTTCTAGATCAAAAGCATCTAGGTAATGTTAAAGTGCCAAATCAAGTGGAGGTTTCATGTTATCCAGAATGGAATTGTAGATATGATTAAACCTTATAGTGAATTCTTGAACTATCTTGTTAGGATTCCTTTTCAATGTATTGTATTCCTCCAATATCTACAATGGATTCTTCTTTTCTCACCACCTCGCTAAGAACAACTCATTTAGCTTTGAGGAGTATCAATAGAGCATGTTGCCAAACCACGGAACCATTTTTTCACATCTCTAGAAAAAATTTCGGCCATTAGTCTCATTTTGGAATCATCTTCATCAACCTCCTCTAAGTCAATGAAATCAGCCATCTTATCAATATGCTATTATGCAGCGAGTCCTGGGATGCCATCAAAAAGAGGAAGTCTCTGTCCATAGGTCTGAGGTAGTACTGCCAACTAACGAGGTAATACTAAATGTTAAAATCTCGCCATGACTGCTAGGGAATGGTGAATGGGATTTGCAATGGGTTGTGTTGGTTGGGATGAGGATGAAGGTAGAGATATGGATGTTTTCAGAGGTGTGGTAGGGGATATGGTAGAAGACAAGCTTTCATGTTGATACTAAATATAGGCATTTTCCACAGTGATTTGTAATAGATCAGCTAGGATTTGAAGTTTGTGAAAATTAGACCAAACCTTGTGCTCAAGTTTTGAAGAATGAGAAGCAGCAGAAGGTTGATTAAAAAAATACTTTGAGGCAGGAAGGTATGATCCAAACCTTATGGGATCAAAAAATTCTTCGGTAAGATAAGACTTAGATTTCGAACGAAATAGGGATAGCTCGAATTTAATGTCAAACAAGATATCCTCAATACTAAGTATATGATCTGGCAAGGAAGTGGTCCTTTCAAATTTTTTGGTTTCAGTCTCAAGGAAAGGGACTTTAGGCTTTCTCAAAAATCATTCAAGGTCATCAATCGAAGGAGGATTTGGGTCAGGGTTTGACCTGGTATATGTTTTCGAAGCCAATATCTTAATAGGGTCATTTACTATATGAGGAAAAATACCTAAGACTTTGAGCTAAACAAAGATATTTTCAAAGGAAAGTTTTCAATAGAGAAATGTTAACTTGGTAATGCTCAAAATCTTACCAATGAAATGAAGTCTGATCGAACTAGTACCTTCTTCACTTTTTGAACAAGCTCTGTTTGTCTTCAACTAAATCAGCTGGATCAGGATGCGGAATTTTGCCTTGTTTGTCTCCTTGAGGCTAGATCTACAATCTCGACACTCGGATTACGGAATCAGCCTTGATGAAGCTTAGTTCCATCATCCATAGGACAAAACTCGAATGAGAACTAGTCATACACTGAGGGAAAATGAACCTTTCGCTCCCTAGCAACAGCGCCAGTATGTTATCACTCCAGATCTCCAAGGCTGAGGAAGAGTCCAGCTAAGGTAACCACAAAGCAACCTTTCAAGTTGGTAGCTAGCCTACCAAGAGAGGGCTCTCTCCAAAGAATCACATCCAGGAGGGCTAGATAGATTATGATTTTAGGCTAGATATAGTAGCTTAGGGTTTGTTTGATTTGATTTGATTGGGCTAGTCACTCGATGAGTGAATTAGGTTAGAGAGTGAACTAGGTCAGGGAAAAAGAGAATCAGAATTGCAGACATCTGATGGGGCAAGGTAGGAAAGCTACTTTAACACTTTGTAGTATAGTGATGAAATGGTTTAGACTGGTGAGGTGCTAAAAAGAGCATGAAAATCATGAATTCTTTTTAAACTGAAGAAATGAAACAATTTATGATGATTTTCCCAAAATAGAGCATAGAAGATGAATTCTGCTTATCACACCTTGAAAATCAAGCATATTTGAAGTGAAATGGATCATGAAAGGTACAAAACATTCATACATATGTAACTGAAGAGGAAACAATATCAAAATATAATGCCATAGGAATCCCACCAAAATAGCTACAACTCATCCAATATATTTCATGCCAAACTCTGAAACACTATTATAACATCCAATAGAGTCCAACCTATAGATTGACTGAGAAATTACAAGATATAGGCCTCAAACCAACTCATCCTAGACTTAGGGGTCGAATCCATGAGACGAGGAGCAGTTACAACAAAAACTAAACTGATAGCTAGAGTGTAGGGTGGTTAAAGTGACCCATCCCTAACTTAATCAAATTGATTCATTACAAGCCATGGAGGCCTTTCACCTAATGTATTTACCCTAGGTAACAGTAAAAACATAATAATTACATCAACCACATCAATTACACCAGTAAAACAATGATTTCCCATAAGTAAAAAACAATTTTGGAGAGAAACAATGAAAAATTGGGCTAACTGTCTAACGCGCAGCGATAGTGTCAAACGTGTAGTGCTAGTGTCAAATGCGTGACACCATCTTCAAGAAGACTTTTACCTACCTCCCTGATGTCCAAATTTAGAGCATGATATCTCATTGGCAATCCTATCATGTCTAGTTTCCAAAACTGCCCTTGCTTTTCAAACTGGGCTTGATTAGCCCCCTCAAAATTCCATTATCCCAAGACTACTCAAACACACAGCGCCTAGTCTAGAAAAGAGGTAGAAACATGATTTTTAGGTTGTTTTTTTCCTTTTTCACCTACCAGTTTTTCTTTCCACAGATGGAAACATGGTTTTCCTGGATGTCTTGGTCCTTTTGAATCTACTGGTGGTTTCCATTCCTTCAAAAAATGCCTCAAAAATCTAGGTGCTGCGAGCTTGACCAAACTATTGATATGGAATTGCTTGAAAAAAGATAGGAAAGCAAACTTTACCAAAAATGAGCCAAAAGTTTTCAAAAGTGGGCAAGAAGCTAATGTTTAATGTTTTTAGGCATGGAGTGAAGCCTCTGCAGGTATATCAAGATTTTTCTTCTCCCCTTGGTGAATTAGGGATTCAATTCTTGCCTTAGCAACCTTGAGCTTTTCCCTAGCTATTTAATTTCTTTGGCAATAATATTTTGCCATATTTCTTTGAATGTTATTGTCCCTTTTGGCCTTATCTAGGAGGTTTTCAAGATGTTTTTTAACCCTCTCAAGCCAATGCTCCTAGTTCTCATTGACCATTTTGGCAAATTGTTCAATTAGGGTGAGCTCATTAGCTAGTTCAGCCTATCTCTATTTTTCTAGATCCAATGCTCTTTTTAGGCCTCTGGTCCTTGGCCTCCTTCATGGTACTTGTTCCTCCATCTGGTCACTATATTCTTCATATGCTTCATCAAGTAAAGCCTTAGCTTTTTTAGCCTCCCTCTTTGCCTTGATGAGCTAAATCTCCATGAGCTCATGTTTGGTCTCAAACTACTTGTTCTCCTACTCATAGTATGAAATGATGTATTTTTCCCTCTGCAAGTTGACCCAAAGTTCCCCTATGAGTGCATCCTTTTCTTTGATCAAAATGCTTGTGTTTTCACTGTCATCATGCTCACTTAATTCAACTAAGTGAAAATCTTGTTCTGTCTCATGGAGGTCCTCCTCCTGCTGGATCTTTGTCTCTGTCATATTCTCCTTGTATTTATGTACTTTCTTTGTTGATGAAGAAGGTAAGGCCCCTCCCAAAATCTGTGGGGAAAAATCTTGACTATGTCCCCTCTGATAAGTATGTGTCAAAATGACCAAATCATCCCCTTTAGGTTTGCTCACCTCAACCTTTTCAATGTGATCTTGCTCTCTGAATTTATCTCTGTTAGGTGAATGAATATGCTCATGGAATGGTGATGATGGAGGTGATGGTGTGGCTAACTCATAAGATGAGGATGATTTCTCAATGGGTTGAGATGGAGGAATGGAAATGGAAGGATGAGATGATGAAGGGATTCTTTGTACATTCTAAGCAGATGCATAAGTGAATATGGGATTAGCTATGAAGGTTCTCCAAGCAATGTTGAGTTCCTTGAGATGATAAAGAACTATGATTTTAATTAGGGAATGATGAAATAGGCTCTTAATTTGATATTTGTTCTCTCTTTTTGCTAATGTATGCCATCTTCTCAACACTTCGGAAAAGATAGCAGGGTAACTTGAGCATTTTTACCCTAGTGAAATGCATTAAAAGCTAGATATGATAAGAATATACATTGGAAAATCTACCTTCACATGAAAAATATTTCATAAAAATGTTCATCATTAGGGCATATCTATCAAGGACGTGTGAAAAGGGAAAATAGCCCCTTCTTTCATTTCTATACCTTGGTTTCATGTAAGGCTCATAATAATGCCTCTCCAAATCACCTTGTTTAAACCATTGTTCCCCAACATCTAGGATCCTAGTGGTAGCTGATATGATGGCAGTAGATAGAGTAAATGTGATACCTCCTACATTGACCTGGTTGTCTTGGAGTTTGGATATAAAGAGCTTAGTCAACTCAGGATGGTGTTGGACTACATGAACTTGATCACAGAAATCATAACATCCTATCCATTTGAAGGATGTCACAGTCATAGGGGATGCTAAGAGTTCCCTAAGATCTGTGGGCTCAAATCTGTGTATCTGGCCTCCTTTGTGAGATTTCTTTACCTTTGTTTCTTCTCTATCAGTTTCCTCTTCCTCATTGTGTGGTTTTTATTCCTCATCTACCATGGTGTTTATTATCAAACCCTAGGGAGGTGTAAGGTAGTGGGAATGTAGTTTTTAGGAAATATGATGTATGGGGAAGAGTAAATATGAAGATGATGGGTAAAGGGATATATGTATTAGAAAGGGATATAGGGTAGTAGTATGATAGCTTGGGGATGGGGGAGAATTTTTTGCAATATAGGGGGTTTGGGAGCATAGGTGGTTGTATCACCGAGGACTTAGGTTTTGGGACAAAGGGTTAAAGCGTATCTTGGATAGAGGTTTAGGGAAAGGGAAGGAGGGTGTATGGGAGTGTATAAAAGGGAATGAGAGTGCAAGGAATTTTTTGGGGGGAGATCTAGGGTTTAGATATAAACTTAAACCAAATATTCAATTAAATCTTTCAAACACTTAGGGAGTGACTTGAGGAGGAAGAAAAACACCTTCCCAAGAAGATACTTTCTTGTTTTGAGGTTGAATGCACCTTGGAGGAGCTGAGGAGGTAACTAGAGCCTTCCTGGACAAACGTGTTGTTGGCTTATTGGGCCCTGACCTAGGTTCGGAAGAGTTATTAGCCAAACAAATCCCGTAGCTACTGGCCCTTTCGGTAATAGCCATGGAGCGCGGAATGAGGTCTCACCCGAGGTAGCAGGTGAGGGTGTTCGAACCATGTTTCCATACCCTTGGGATGTCTTGATGTGGTCTGGAGGGGTTGCGCACTGTTTTGTGGCCTCGCGCCACTCTGCTTCCGTGTGGATCTGGAACAAGGCAATTCCTTAATACTTATTATTAATGAGTGGTTAGAGATCATGTCTACATTTTACAGTATTTAAGCAAACATTTAATAAAGATAACCTGTGCACGCACCTAGAAATGTTATAGATTTGCATAAATTCAGAACATAAGCATAAGCGCACCGATCAAGCAGATATATCAACCATAAATTAACCAGATCCACAACATTTCAAAATCAACACAGTATTTCAAAACCAACTTATCTTTATTCAATTCTTTTGCTAATACATCCAGATCTTCCCGGCGCACTCAGCTGTCGGGGTCCACGCACGTAGCTGTCGAGCATCTATCTAGCCACCAACACCCTTGAATCAAACTTACAGACATAGAAATTATTGTCTTCACAGATCCATAGCACTACGATTTCCTAAAAACCTATAACTCCCTCCTACCCTTAGATCCTCACTCTATTTATACATTCCCATGGTCTGCGGACCATAGGAAGGCTGACTTACTTCCTTTTATTCTATATTTTTTCTTGGGTGGACAATCCTTTGACTCAATCTATTACATTTCGCGCTTCACATATTTCGGAGTTGTACAATATTATTATCCTAACTTATAAGCTTTAAGCCCCAAAACTATTATGCGGGACCTCCACTACCCAACAGGCCCCCAACACAATCATCGTGACTCATCCCGAGTCACTCGTCGATGAAGCGATATGTGCTGTCTAGGCTCCACGGTTCACCTTCCTGTGAGTGACACACTTCGTTCTGCTGCTCCTTCTTTGTCTCCTGCAACGCTTCTTCCAGCTCCTGTTTCATTGTTTCTACCAATTCACACAATCGATAATTCTCATTCTGCTCTGCTCGGTTAACACAGAACTCCCCCTCATAGGATTTTAGCTCTAGCTAGGGTACCGCATACGGGACCTCCTCATACCAACGCAGCTAATTTCCATTTTCGTATCTTCTATTCACAATGTCTATTGCAACTTGTGTTGCAATTTTCCAAGACCATTGCTGCTGTTTGCAAGATCCCAATATTCAAGGTACATCATAGACGACTTGTTAACTACCATTCCACCATTTGTCCCCATATTTACAGCCTTTCCCTTATCTTTTATGGGTCGACGACCCGCCCACGGGATAGGCAGCAGCATCTGGACTAGTTTTTCTTCGTGTCTAAAAATTTCCAGCACATCCCCTACTGTCAATGTTGGACTCTGCGCAGTGCCTGCAACTGTCAACAACATATTCTTCAGAAAACCCTACATCACCAGTGGCCATAACACAATCGTTAATGAATAGTTCCATAGCAGTGGGAAGGCACAATAGCTTGTTGTTCTCAGAAGCGCAGCTTGTTCGGTGGATGCCCCCCTGTGATTTATAAGCATTTCAAAATTCAAATTCAGTGGTTCCCACCTTTCCTGGTGCCTTAACGTCAAACCTGTAGCAGATCGTTCCATATCTGGCTTGTACCCTGTCTCTAAATTTCCCACCGCCAGCTCCCTTTTGCCATAACTCAGACATCTTGTCATGAATAGTGACAGCAACAGTCACCTCTCTACTTGTCAACGCAGCAGTGCAACCCTTTCTGCGCAACCGCGACCCTTGTGACAGACCAAATCTACGCGCACCTCAGTTGTCACACAAATTCCCCCCAGACTGCTTTATCATCTCGCACTCTCTTTCAAGTGGCTGGAGCAGTGAGACTGTCCTTTAGTCGGTTAGTCAGGCGGTCAGCACACCCATGTAGAGCTTCAGGCGACTACCATTTACTCTTCCCAAGAATGGGTCTCCATTGAGCTTGGTAAGCTGGACCGCGCCTCCATCTGTAACTTCTTTGACTACATAGGGTCCCAACCAATGCATTCGGAGCTTGCCAGGGAATTTCTCAAACTTGCTATCATATAGTAATACTAGATCATTCTCCTTGAAAGTGTGCACCTTGATATGGTGATCCTGCCACACTTTCTCTCACTGCTTCTATACTTGCTAATGGAATCCGGTCAAAAACCATTCCTCCTCAAGTTCCTCCAATTGCATGAGCCATTCCTCCAAAGCCTCGCGGTCTTCCATGCTTGTCATTGCCACGATTCGAAAACTAGGTACAATGTATTCCATGGGCGTGATGGCTTCCTTACCATAGACTAACTAGAAAGGGGTCTGGCCTGTCAACTTCTTGCACGTGGTTCAGTATGCCCATAGCACAACAGGGATGTGCAAGTCCCAATTGTTTCGCTGCGCATTACAGACCTTGATCAACGCAGTCTCAAAAATTTTGTTGAACGCTTCAACGGTCCCATTCACTTGTGGACGTATGGTGTACTCTGTTGATGATATATCTGGAATTCCTCAGTGAGCACGCTGATCATTACATTCAGAAAGTGCATTCCCGGGTCACTCATTAGAATTTTAGGACATCCAAACCGTGTCAACACATTCTCAAACAAAAATTTCACAGCTGTAGCAGCCATGCAGTCCTTAACCGGCTGTGCCTCTGCCCACCAGGTCAAGTATTCTATCAGGGTGATGATATAGTGCATGCTCGTCTTCCTTTGAGGTCCAATAGGTCCCACAAAGTCGATTTCCCACTTTTCGAACAGTTGCAGCATCATCTATGGCTTGAGCAAAATTTCATCCCTCCGCGATGGTTTCCCAGTCTGTTGACATATGTCACAGGCTCGATAGTATGCTTTTGATTCTTGATGTAGAGTTGGCCACCGTAGTCTTGCATGAAGAATATTTTGTGCTGTGGTGCGGCCTGCATAATGTCCTCTAGCAACCCCTCCATGTGCTTCAGCCAGGATCTGTCCTCGCTCGAATTCAGGTACAGATCTACGTAATACTTCGTCTTTTCCATTTTGTAGAGGTTCCCTACAATAATAGTAAAGTCTACTGTGCGTATCACCAATTATTTCTTTTGATGAACAAAATATCCCTACGGCGTGGTTCCTGTGGTTAAGAAGTGGATTATATCCTCAAAATGGCCATTCGCGACATCCATTGCATACAACTGTGCATCTGGTAGTCCTTTAAGTTTGTGGGCTCCTCACCATTCTCAATTCGGGATAGGTGATATGGTCCTACGTTTAGACGTCCTGGCTTATGATGACTTCAAATTCATATTCTTGGAATAATAACAACCACATACAAATACGCCCCCCAACACAGGCTTATTAACTAGGTATTTTAGCGCTGGGTGGTCAATATACATCTTAAAGTGTCCTCGGAGTAGATAGTGGCAGTATTTCTGGAGCGCGTATACCATTCGCAATCCCTCTCGCTCAGTAGTGGAGTAATTCTTCTCAGCTTTTGACAATTGTCGACTTTCAAACGCAATCGAGTGATCAATTGCCTCTGCTCCTTCTTGAATGAGTACCACACCTAACGCGATACACGATGTGTCAACATGCACATAAAATTCGATGTCCCATTTCAGAAAGACCAATATAGGGGCTGATGCAATCTTTTTAGTAAGTGTTTCCAAACTTTTGTTGCATTCCTCATTCCAACAATAAGTAGCATCCTTCTTAAGAAACTCTTCCTTTAGTGCCGTGATCTATGCGTAGCTTTTTATGAACTTTCGATAGTACCCATTGTGTCCCAGTGTGGCGCACAGTTGTTTGACACTTCATGGTGCTTGCAAATTAAGTATGACAACGATCTTCGCCGGATCCACCATCAGACCTTGCTTACAAACCACATGGCTGAGCAGGTTCCCGAAGGGGACGAGGAAAGTACACTTCTTTAGGTTTAGCGCAATCTGGTGCCATCGGCAAGTATCCAACATTAACCATAAGCTCGCGATATGTTTCTTAACTAGCTCGAATACGGTCCAATCATCAAGATATACCTCTAAGAACTTGTGTATAAATTCCTTGAATGCAGCTACCACAATGCATGAGAATATCTTCGGCGCATTCTTTAGTCCAAAGGGCATCACCATGTACTGAAAATAGCCCCATTTGGTAGCGAATGTTGTTTTACTCCGATCCTCCAGTGTAATCTTGATCTGGTGGTACCCCGAGAAACCATCCGTAAAGGAGTAGGCTTCTTGTCCACCCACATTTTCCAGTACCTTGTCTGTAAATGGCATCAAAAATGGATCGTTAACACATGCATCATTGAGCTTTCTGAGATCCACACATATACGAATTTCACCTTTCGGTTTTTTCTCCTGCACAACCATTGGACTTACCTAGTCAGAATCCTCCACTGGTTCAATTATTCCTGCTACAAGCATCTTGTCCAACTCTTCGTGTACCTTCGCTTTGTATTTTGGATTCAATTTTTAAGGACGCTACTTAACTGACTTTGCATCTGGCTTGAGGGTTATCTTCATCATTCACAAGTCATCGAGGATCCCTTTTAACTCCATGATTTTAGTTGGGAATAAATCTTGATACTCTCGAAGCAACTTGACGACCTTTTCCACTGTGGCATTGTCCCAATAGTCCCCAAGCATTGCATATTTCGACTCTTCCTCCATGCTGATGTTTACTTGTTTCATTTTCAATGGCGTGGTGATGTCTGGATCCTCGATTGCTAGTCCACGGACCTTGTGACTCCCCTCTTTTTCCGAAATATTGATGTTTCTAGGGTCATCCTCATCATCTTCTATCTGCACATTGTAACATTCAAGGGCCTGGCTCAGCTGTCGCAACCAATCTGGCTGCACGATTTCTTCTGCTTCAAGTGGTATTTTGAAAATAGCGGCCTTCACAACCTACAACACGTCATCCACAGTATCCATCCATTGATATTCAAAGAGGAATGTAGACAAAAACCCTTCACGCAAGATATCCCATTCGCCTGTGCCATATCAGAGCTCTATTTCAGTATACCAGTTCCTTGGAATGACATCCAGGGTATGATAAAATAAGTGTACCCACTCCGATTGAGGCGATTCTCCATAGGCTTGGACCCATCTAGTAAGGTGCATGTGTGGGTCATCATGTCCATCGTATTTCTCAGTTATTCATAGTTTCGGCTTCCCAAATCTTACCTGCATCATGCGCCTGCAGCTGTGCCAATCTTCAAAGGTTCCTTCATGTGTGCCCCACCAACGCGTAGGCATCACACGCAATGCCCATCTCAACACATCAAACCATTAATGCTCTGGTACCGTTCTTTCAAACTTGGTCAGGAATTCGTCTGCTACTATCAGCCCATCATACATCGGCAGTTCGTGATCTTGAGCTCTAACGTAATACAACAATTTAGTCGTCATATTGCAGTTTAACGTGGTTAATCCGTTCAATCGATTATGCCACCACTCGTCTTCTTCATCTGAATCTTTGGTGTAGGACTCTGCATGGCCCCACGATATTATCCCTTCCTCCATCTGATTGACCCACAATTGATTTCATGCAATAATTTTTTAGATACAATATAATTCATCATCACTTCCTTCATCGTACACAGGTTCAGTGTGACACAGTCCTTCTGCCGGGTCTAGTGGAATGACTATGCGGAGCGACTTCGTCTCAAATATCATTTTCTTCTTCTTCAAATTAATAACCCCATTCATATCGGTGGCCCATTCTATCCCTAACAATGTAGGGTAAGGGCTACTTTCATCCATGATTTCTATTACCTCAAAGTCCATTCAGGTGCTCGCGCCTTCTATATCTACCGTAATTCATGTCTTCCCATGGGCAGGATCTTTTGTTGGTTCGCCATCTGCAATTGAATAGGAGACCATTGTAGTGTGGGCTTGCCCATGTGCTCCCAAGTCTGTTTAGGTAGTACATTTGCATCTAAGCCCAAGTCCAGAATGATCTGATCCATCTCATAGTCGCCAATCTGTGCCATTAATTGCATTTCCTACCCAGTTTGCAACGCATGTTTTCCCAATTCTCGGACCGCGTGAGGTTCACCCGACCCAGAGTGCCTAATGATCAATTCTTGTAATCCTTTAACCGGCCTATTGTCGTGAAGTAATTTCATGCATGTCTCTAAAAAGGTAGTTAGCGTCGACGGATCCCTCTCTAGCTCAGGTTGATTCTTACTACCTGGGGTAGAGACCTCTGTGAAGCTCTTCCTAGCTTCCAGATCTATCTCCTTGTGAACCCAGACATCATCCTTGGTTACTTTCCTCTTATCCTCCCCTGTAACTGCACCACTTATGAGCACCATGTTTATGTTGGGGTCTTCCTCATGCGGTTCGGCCCTCATCATTTGGACGTTCTGCGTCATTGTAGGTTGTACTGCCCTTTTCTCACATATTTGTGCTATCAATGTGGGGCAATCTATCATTTCATGATCGAACTGCTCGTAGTAAGGGCACGATATCCTGGTCAGGTTGATACAGTCCTGCGCGTAGTGTCCTAGTCCTTTGCAATTGTGACAGATTAGCTGTCCGATACCACTTCCTAGCTCCATTCCTCCCCGTCCTCGTCCATGTCCCTGGAACCCACCGCGCGCTATCACCGCGGCTAGATCCTAACCTCGTGCTTCAGTCTACATTCTATAGGTAGGTGACCGGCCAATCAATAATTGGTAACTACGACAATCTCGCTCCTCATGGCCCACTGATATGAAAAAGTTGCAAAATAGCTACTGGGGGGTCTGGTTAAATTTTGGCAGTAGATGACAGTTGTCCGTGTTGTGATTTCCTCCCACTTGACAAATTGTGCGCCAGAGTGAGGATGTCGCACTTGGCCTTGCTTGTGCCTCTGGTCACAACAGTGTTGGTCCCCCCATTGCCACATAGTTCGCAAAGACCAGACAGTGATCTTTCTCATGACCTTGGCTTCTACACTTTATACACCACACTTCCTCCCGGGCTTCTGGGCGGGGTGCCTATTCTTGTTTTAGCTTCTGCATTTCTAAACACAGGTTTTATATTTTCACGTGGATTTACTGAACTCCCAACCCCAAATCCTGTATCGGAGTTTCATGCAACCTCATAGTTGTCTCTAATTCTTTAGCCTGGGTTGAGATCTTTTGCTGTGACAACACCATCCTCAGATGTGGTCTCAATGACTCCACAAACCACGCACAATGTTGTGCATTTGATAGCATCATGTTCACCTCGCGGATTGTACTTTTCAATCTCTGATCTAGATCCCACAAAGTTTCACCAGGCATCATCACGATCTCCTTGAACCCTATGATCGACTGCATTTCTGATTTCGGCCAGCTAAATTATTTTTTCAATTTGCTCTGGATCTCTGCTATTCCTACATTCAAGTGATCGCTTGAGTACTTTATATACCATGTCAGTGCTCGGTCCTACAACGCACTAACTAGTGTAGCCTTTTTTATGTTATTGTCTGTAACTCTGTGCACTTCCCATACTGCCATTAACATAAACCAATTTTTTTTTGGATCTTTGCTTCCTGCTCTTTTAAATACCGGTAACTAGATTCTGCTTGTCATTTTTAACCTCTGGTTTACGTGTCAATGTACTAGGACCTACTATGAACTCGTACCGCTCCTAATCCAATCAATCCTGAGACTCTTTCTCCATAGGGTTCTAGCGTCCCAACATCATACATCCCTTAGGCAGATCCCAGTCCTGGAAATGGAACCATTTGTTGGCATATTGTGCCTTGACCCACGTTCGGAAGAGTTATTTTCCAAACAAATCTCGCAGCTACTGGCCCTTTTGGCAACAACCCGTGGAGCGTGGATTGAGGTCTCACCCGAGGTAGCAAGGGAGGGTGCTAGAAACAGGTTTCCACACCCTTGGGATGTCTTGATGTGGTCTAGAGGGGTTGTGAATCGTTCTGTGGGCTCGTACCACTCTGCTTCCCCGTGGATTCGAAACAAGGCAATTCATTAATACTTATTATTAATGAGTGGTTAGAGATCAGATCTACTTTTTATAGTTTTTAAGCAAACATTTAACAGAAATAACCAGTGCGCGCACCCAGAAATGTTATAGATTTGCATAAACTTAGAACATAACCATAAATGCACAAATCAAGTAGATATATCAACCATAGATTAACCAGATCCACAATATTTCAGAATCAACACAATATTTCAGAACCAGCTTATATTTATTCAAATATTTCGCTAATACATCCAAATCTTCCCTGCGCACTCAGCAGCAGGGATCCGCGCACACAGCTGCGGACTCTACCAAGCCTCTACACACACAACTGCAGAGCCTCTATCTACCCACCAACACCCTTGACTCGAACTTACAGACATAGAAATTACTGTCTTCACAGATCCATAGCACTACGATTTCCTAAAACCCAAAACTCCCTCCTACCCTTAGAGCCTCACTCTATTTATACATTCCCATGGTCTGCGGACCATGGGAAGGCCGACTTACTTCCTATTATTCTATATTATTTCTTGGGCGGACAACCCTTTGACTCGATCTATTACATTTCGTGCTCCACATATTTCAGAGTTTTACAATATTATTATCCTAACTTATAGGCTTTAAGCCCCAAAACTGTTACGCGGGACCTCCGCTACCCAACACATGCGGTGCCAATGTAGAGTGTGCAATGCCTTAGGCAAGCACACAACACCTTAAGGAAACATGCAATGCCTTAAGGAAATGCATAGCGCCAGAAGGAAACGCGCAGCGCCAAAAGGAAATGCACAACGCTAGCTCCGTTCTGCTGATTTTCGCCTTCAACTGTGGAAAGGGTCTCTTGGGGTTTGCTCAATCAGTGGTAAGAGGTAAATGAGGTTGATTCTAAAGCCAAGGGGTCCTTTATAGCTAATTGAGTTTGATCTTTTAGATTCAAAAACCACTTTGTAATGTTTCCTTTCACCTTTTTTTTAACCTCTTTGCTAATTTGCTTTCGGACTTTTTCCTTTGTAGGTGGATGATGCTAAATTTTTGGCAATCTTCACTTTTGAAGTTTTCTTGGATGATATTGGCATTATATTTTGAGTAAACAACTAGGAATATTGACTTATTACATATCATAAACATAAAATTACATAAAAAAAAAATTAAAAAAATTACATCTCTCTTTTTGAAATAAAATTACAATCTGAAACAAAACTATGACTTTTGGAATGAAAATTAGAGATTTGGCAACCATAGTTACATGTTGAAAATCCTTTTTTCAATGAAAAAGGATATTATTTCTTTCACTCTCATTTTTTTGGTGGCCTTATGCAGTGAAATGGTGTTTTATTGGACCTTGAAAAAATGAAACCTAGAGACTTAATGAAAACCTTGAATGAGGAGACTTCATGTTGACTTGACTGACATAAGACATGATGAAATGAGCTTTTAAAATGAATGTATGCTCAGTAAGACACAGGAAGGTGGGCCAACAAATATTTATTTTTTGAGGGAGAGTGGGATTTTGACTTGGGCTACCATCAGTGAGTAAAATTTTGAATGAGGGCCTAGCTGGAATGACAAAAATTTCTGAGCGAGACCCTAATATGATATGAAAAGAGGATTTTTGATCACTGATGGAAGTATGCAAATACAGACTCTAACATAGTGGAGGATTCAAAAAATGTAAAATAAATTGGTTTTCAATGTGAACAATAGAGTGATGATGAGCCTAGAAATATTCAACATATTTCGGATCTGAAGTGGAACTGACCTCAAGGCTACGAGAACCTGACATAACCATCATCTTAGGCTAAAGTGCCTCGACATATTGAGGAGTTTCCAATTCAGTAGAAGAAGCATCATCAAAGATCAGTAGATTAGAAATATCAATAGTGTACATATCAAAATCATGATCAAATGATTGAATGAAAATATCACGACATCCAAGATCAAAAAGTTCAAGATTATGGACATAGGTATCCTCATGATCTGAAAAATCATAAATAGGGGATGATGGAAAATAAGAAATTTCACCCTCTATGTTTCTGGAAAGGTAAGACGAGAGATTGGATGGATTTGAGAAGAGTGATTTGTCCTCTCTCCATTTAAATGAAAGACTAGAATTCCACATGTCCTTCAAATGATTAGAAATAGAAACATCCATAAATGAATTTTCACTAGATGAAACAGAACTGACATAATCATGGAAGATGTGAGGATAAAGAATATGAGGTGTAGATAGAAGGAGGTCATCCTTCAATGCAGATTGTTGTTCGGATTCCCACACATACTCATAAAAAATGATATCGCAGGTTGCCTGTTTAACACCAACTCTATCCAAAACTTGGTCCTTGTTAAAATCACATGTGAGATCAAAGATGGATGAACACAACACACCAGAATCTAGAGGATCAAAGGGACCGAAGGAAAAAGGATGAGGAGATAGTACTACATGACAATCATCGTTGTTACAGTCCAAATCTACGCATAAATCCTGAGAAGTTGGGGTGGGAGGAGATGGTGATAGATCAATAGGTGAATTCACAAATTCTCCCACCTTGAGCTATGGAGCTATAGTTGTTTGATGGGAAGGGAATGGAGGGTCACTTGGTACAACAACCTTGTCCATCTATGATTTAGAATCTCTAACATTGAGGTATGTTGGGAGAGGTTCGAAATATTCTAACTCATGTGGATTCCCAGAAATGTCAACAGGATATTGAAATATTACATCCAAGAATTCCCAGTCAACTGCATCTTCAGGAAATTGAAAACAGTAATGAAAAAAATGATTGTTAAAATATTAAAGAGATTTATCGGATGATTTTTGCAGTTTTAAAATTTTTCTATTAAGGGATTTATGGTCATAAAGAACAAAATAATGACATAATTCTCTAAAAAAATGATCAAAAGAGTGTATAGAGGCTGAAGGAAACTTGTGACACCATTTCTTTGTGCGCCATTAGAATGTGAAAGTGAATAACCTACGGGAGATATCTTTACACAGGACATCATGCCAATCATAAAAACCAGGAAAAGAAATTGTGTGCCTGAACAAGGTTGTTCCACCCTCTCTGTTAAACTTATATCTAGACAAGTCATCTAAAATGCTCACCGACACTTCAAAATGAGTAGAGTTAGAAAAAATGTCTGGGTTTTAATTTGGACAGAAGTTGTGAAATAAGTGTAGAAATTTAAAACAGACTTCAAGGGCTCATCTTGTCATCTGGTCATCCTTCTAGTGCCAAAAATGTTGATGGTGCTAGACCATCCAACATTCACGGGATCTCTTCGATATGAATTCCCAACTAGATAGCAAGTTGGTTGGAGTAGGAGTCCTAGCAGTGGGTGGTAGTGTAATTCTTTGACCATAGTAGCATGCAGAGGAAATTGTGATAACTTTGGGTGAGAGAAAGTGTGTGACCCTGTGGATATTCAAGTGCAATGCATGAAGGTTCTAACACATGGAGGGGAAAAATAAGTGTGCCCCTTAGAAGCCTGTAATAGTATGCAACGTAAAAGGAACACATGAGCATAATGACATCACATGCTAAAATGCAGAATAGTCCACAAATTAAAGTTATGAGTTAATCCTACAAAACACATTCAATAGGATTCATACAAATTCATACAAATTAGTTTATAATAATACGCATAAGTTAAATAGCATACATTGCTAATGCAACAAGAATATTCCTACTACATTAACAACATATGCATGAAAGCATGTTCACTCTGATTTTATTATTATAAGTGAAAGTTCCATCCATTCATACGCTATTGACGACCACTAGCCCCAATAATGGAACATTACAGTCAAGAACACATACTCCTCCAAAGAAGTATACTCTCTCTATGCTATGGAGAAGCCAAGGCTATTCATAATAATCCCAAGCCTTCCCTAAGCATAAGACTAGCCAAAATATTGTCTCCCAAAAGCCTCTTCTATGAGTTATGAGGTTCTATTTATAACAAAGGGTATGGTGACCCTTAACATTCCCCTTTGTGACTCTTTGAATTCCCTTGTGACTTTTCAACCTTTTTACAAAATGAGACATTACATTACATGATGAATTTTCATTTTCTAATATTGACACTTGGAATTTCACTTACAACATATTTACAGATAATATTACATTTTCCACATGTACCCATATAAGACAAAATAGGCTAGAGACATCCTAACTAGACACAACACTATGATTCTGGAGTTTGGGGAAAGTCCAGCTCAACAACATCCACCTGGTGCTTCTCAGTCACATATCGATGCCAAGCTTGTTATTGTATTATGGTTTCCCCAAACTGTTTGATAGTGTCTCTCTGGAAGTAGACTCTTTCCTCCATGGAATCCAGCTATATGGTCTTCGAACATATATCCAACTCGTTCTGAAGCATGAGTAGCATAGTGTTGAACTTGACTGGGCCACCGATTTACTTCTGCATGTTGTGTGTGTTAAACTCCAAGTATTCCTTGGTGGCCTCTCATCTTAGCTCCTCCACGTACTCATAGATCTCTAGCCGGAGTTGGTTCTTAGGTTTAGCATTGGTGAGGGAACCAGTTGATGTGATCATTTTCTTTCTCACCATGACCTCCAAACTATTGTACAACTGCACATATGAAGCTTGTATGCTATCGATGAATGGTATGCGCTGCTTGTAGTTCTAGATCAATATTTGGACCTTTTCTTTCTCCATCTCTACCTGTGGATTCATCTTCTTTGCTAAGTCAAGTGGTGCCCCTTTGCACCACATTTTCCACTCTTGTACATGGGAAATGGCATCATGTATGTTCTTGAGAGTTTGAAAATGCTATAAAATTATATATTACATAGAAATGAAACACATAAAATATATTGCATAAATATAAACACAAAAAAACATAAAACAAGAGACACATAGATATATGTGGTTCACCCACTTTGGTCTACGTCCACGGAGAAACAACTATTCCTTCCTTTTATATTATTCAATAAAATGAAGAGATACAACCTACAACAGATCCATTGTAATTCCCTCTTAGATCTCACACAATCTCCTCTCTCTTTCTCAGTCAGGATACAGATCTACATAGACGCAATACAATTCCCTCATATATAGCGACGGGTTTCCTTCTACAGACAAAAACCCTAAATTAAACATAACATCTACCATCATATCTCCACCTAATGAACGACCTAGATTGACTATGAAATTACAACATTTTACAAGGAAATTTTACATCTGTTTTTAACTTTAGGGGGATCGCATTCGCCCCCCCATGGACCCCCCTTATAGCATAAATATTATAGATGGCATTGTCGCCACATTACAAACTGGGGTCCAATGCGGTGATACCTCTAAATAAAGAAGATATTTAGGCTCCACACCCAACAATATCCCACTTGGAGACTGATTATAACAACGCCACCGCTGCTTCATTTGTTAGACAATGACTCCACTTTGAACCTTGTCGTTTCTCATCTTCTTCATCATACTTGAAGACCAATTGAAACTGAGTAGAATCTTAGTTTCTCCCTAGTTACAAAGTTTGTTAATATATCTGTAGGATTCTGGCTAGTGTGTATCTTTTCTAGCTTCAACTGTCCATCTTCAAATGCTGACCGTATGAAATGGTACTTGAGTTGTATATGTTTAGTATTGGAATGAAATGCAGAGTTATTTTCAAGATGTATGGCAATCTGGCTATCACTGTATAACCTTCCCAACTCTTGCTTCTTACCCAATTCATCTAGAAACCTTTGTAACCAAATCATTTCTTTACTAGCCTCTGTAGTAGCAACATACTCTTCTTCTGTTGTTGAGAGTGCAAAAACCCTTTGCAGTTTTGAAACCTAACTGACAATTGTTCCACCTATAGTAAACACATACCCTGTTGTGCTCCTCTTGTTACCTCTATCACCCACCATATTTGCATCAACATATCCCTATAGAGCAATGTTTTAACAACGAAAACATCATGCTTGATTTGTGGTACCTCTCAAGTACCTGAGAATCCACTTCACCACCATCCAATGTTATTTTCCTGGATTGTTCATGTACTTACTTACACTCCCACTTCATGTGCAATATCAAGCCTTATGCAAACCATTTCATACTTTAAGCTTCCAACTATTGATGCATATGGAACTTTAGACATATAAGCCATTTCTTCCTGAGTCTTGGGACACACCTCCTTACTTAGTTTGAAATGGCTAGCCAAAGGTATACTAAGTGGTTTTTCATTTTGCATACTAAATCTTTTCAACACCTTTTCTATGTACTCACTCTGAGACAATGTTAATTTTTTATTCTTCTTGTCTCTATTTATTCTCATACCAAGGATTTGTTTTGCAGCACCCAAATCCTTCATTACAAATGAGTTCGCCAATTTTCTTTTGAGCACATTTATTTCCTGCATGTCAAAACCTACAACAAGCATGTCATCTACATGCAATAACAATATAATATAGCTTCCATCATTTTTCCTTTTGAGATAAACACAATGATCAGAGTTCCATCTAGTATAACCTTGTTCAGACATAAACCTGTCAAATTTTAGATACCACTTCCTTGGAGCCCGTTTTAAGCCATACAAGCTCTTTATCAACCTGCACACTAGTTTCTCCTTCCCTTTTACCTCATATCCTTATGGTTGCTGCATATATATCTCTTCTTCCAAATCCCCATGGAGAAAGGCTGTCTTTACATCTAACTGCTCAAGATGCAAATCTTCATCTGCTACTAGACTTAAAATAGTTCTAATTGAAGTCATTTTAACAATAGGGGAAAATAACTCATCAAAATCCATACCCTTTTTCTGTGCAAACCACTTCACCACAAGTCTAGATTTATACCTTTTTCTACCTCCATCTTCTTCCTTCAACCTATAAACCCATTTATTCTGCAACGTTGTTTTACCTACATGCAACCTGACTAAGTCCCAAGTCTAGTTATGTGCTAAGGAGTCCATCTCTTCTTTCATGGCTTGCTCCCACTTCTTCCTCGTTTCCACCTACACTTTTTCTTCATAACCTTCTAGTTCACCACAATCGGTCAACAATACATAATGTAATGAAGGAGAGTATCGTTTAGGGTGTCTACTTATCTTGGTAGATCTTCTAACACCACTTTCAGGTGTTTGAGGTACTTGTTGTTGTTGTGGTTGATGTTGTTGTTGTGGTTGTTGATCATTATGATTTTCAGGCACCATCATTTTTCCTGTGATCTCATCACGCACTGTGTATTCTTTGTTTTCTTTCTCCTGTTTCTTTTCCTGTAGCTGATCCTTATACAAAACCTTTTCATTGAATATCACATCTCCGCTTCTAATGATTTTGTGTTTTTCTTAATCATAAAAGCGATAACCAAAATCATTAACACTATATCCAACAAAGGTACATTTCTTTGATTTTGCCTCAAGCTTTTTTCTATTTTCTTTATTAATGTGGACAAAGGCTTCACAACCAAAAGTCTTTAAAAATGAGTAGTCTACCCTTTTACCTGTCCATGCCTTCTTTGGAATACCACCATCTAAGAAAATTTAAGTCCCTATGTTTATTAGAAAAAAAACAATATCTACAACATTTGCCCAAAATTGTGAAGACAATCCTTCATGCAATCTCATGCACCTTGCACACTCCATGATTGTCCTGTTCATCCTTTCTGACACACCATTTTCTTGTGGTGTTCCTAGAATTGTCTTCTCTCTATGAAATCGATTCTCTAAAAAATGCATATCAAACTCTTTGTTGCAATATTCACCTCCATTAGCTGATCTGAGACACTTCAACATTTTTCCTGTCTCATTTTCAACAAAAGCTTTCCATTTCTTGAAAGTATCAAATACATGAGATTTATTTCAAATATAATAAATCTAGGTTTTTTTGGTTGCATCATCAATAAAAGTAACATAATAATAAGAGCCACCGAGAGATGATACCTGAATAAGTCCCCATACATCTGTATGCACAAGCTCTAATTTTTCGTTTTTCTTTTCTTTCCCAACTCTGAGGAATCTGACTCTCTTCTGTTTTCCATAAACACAATTCTCACAGAATTTTAAATCAACATGCTTCAAACCTTGCAACAAGTTTCTTGAGTGAAGAATCTGCATCCCCTTCTCACTCATGTGCCTGAGCCTATGACACCACAATGTTGTATTTTCTCATTAGAAATACGATTGCATAAATACAATGTACCAACCTTTTCTCATTTTACTATTACTGGGGATCCTTTAGTGACCTTCCAGGTTTTATCTGTAAAAGTAGTCACACAGCCTTCACCTCCCAACTGCCCTATTGAAATCAGATTTTTCTTCAGATCTGAAACATGCCTTAACTCCTTCAATAAGAATTGATTTTTTTCTGTTGTTTTATGAAAATTGTACCCATTCCAATGATTTTACAAGGTTTATCATCACCCAATCAAACTTGTCCCAAATCTCCTTGAACATAATCATGAAAATGTTTCCTATCTGGTGTGGCATGGAATGAGGCCCCTGAATCTACCACCGAGGCATCAATAATATTTTCTAAAGAAAGAATCAAAGAATCTTGCAACACATCACCTGTCACATTCACTTCATGATTGTTTTCTTACTAAGTGTCTCCTTATTTTCCCTTTTGAGACTTGTAGTTTTTCTTTAGGTGTCCTTTCTTCCCACATTTCCAGCACACTATCCTCAATCTAGACTTGGCTCTGTCTTTCCTTGACTTATTGTGATATCATGGGCTCTTTCCTCTTTCCATTTTTCTTCCCCTAGTCTCTACAGTCAAAGTATTACCTAATGTCTCACCGGAGCTTTTCTGTCGCATTTCCTCGTTACGGATTGCACCGACAACATCATCAAACTTTAAAGTACTAGATCCAGAGACAAAGTTACTAATGGCCATAACTAAACCATTCCAACATTCTAGCAATAAGCATAGAAATAACAGAGCCCTAACTTCATCATCAAAAGTTACCACTACAAAACTTAACTGCTAGTAACTGTATTAAATTCATTTAAATGATCAACAACAGATCCACCTTCTGACATATTTATATTAAATAAATGCTTCATAATAAATTCCTTATTTGAGGATGAAGGTTTTTCATATAGTTTGGCCAATGTCGACATTAAGCCCTCTGTTGTCATTTCATTTGAAATACTAAATGCTACCGACATGACTAGGCATTGCCGTATTGTTCCAAGTGCCTTTTTGTCGAGAATATCCCATTCTATGTCTATCATACTCGTCAGCTTATTTTCCTTTCTGCTTAATGGTTGGTACAAATAATCTTTCATTTGCATCTTCCACAGCTGGTAGTTTTGGTCGTTAATTTTTTCGACCCTAAACCTACCATCTTCCACCATTTCTCCCACTCAAACCAGGGAAAAAAAACATAAATTAAACATAACTTCTACCGTCAAATCTCTGCCTAATCAACGACCCAGATTGACTACAAAATTACAACATTTTACAAGGCAATTTTACATCTATTTTTAGCTTCAGGGGCACTACCGCGATCCCCCTCCAGGGAGGGGGCTCCCAAAGATCATAGCCCCCCCCCCCCAATGGACCCCCCTTGTAGCGCAAATATTACGAGTGGTGTTGCCTCCACATTACGAACTGGGGTCCAATGCGGCGATACCTCTGAATAAAGAAGATAATTAGGCTCCATACCCAATAGAAAAAAAACTCTTTGCTCCACTATTGTAGGTCATGTGCACAAACAACTAGTTTATGCACAATGACAAATCCATTAAAGAGCTTTCTCATGGTATCACCAATTTTTGATACTTCAGCAAGTATCATTGTCTTCAGCTCACCCAATGCAGAAAATGCATTCTACGTTGATGCTCATAGTTGATCTGCTGCTTTCCTACCAGTCTGCAAGTTATTTTCCAGTTTTTCATTCTCGACCATTAGGTACTGAACATTTGATCTTATTGCTCCTACATAGGCCAAGCTAGCTTGGGAAATGGAAGTTGGATGTTTCTTGGTGTCTAACACTATCACCCTTTCCTTGATGAATGTAGGTGATACGTGATCATCCATAAAGTGCTTCCTCCATACCTGTACAATATTATTCTGCAACTCATCAAATGATAGATTGTACACATCAATGACTGGATCATCATCAAGGAGAAGAAAATCTCCTTGCTTGCTCAGGTTGGTTCTGACACTGGAGGTGGTGGAGACTTAGTGATGACCTGTGGTGCTCTCAGCATCTGGCCACTGTCTTCATTTTGTGGCTCCTGTTCTAACTCCATGTCTGTCACTTCAATCAATTTCTCAATATGTTGATCAATCTCTCGATCTTGCATATCTTTAGCCTCTTCATCAATTGCAGGTTGTTCCAACTCATCAACCTGTATTGGCATTGTTTCCTCTATCATCGCACCTTTCCTTTTTTCTTCTTCATGCTTCTCCTTCTCTTCTCTTTCTCTCCTCCTCAACTCGTGTTCTTCCTTCAACTTCTTCTCCATCTCCTCCAACTTATCCATCTCTTCCTTCACTTTGCTTTCTTCATCCACTTCTCCCTCTTTGCTTCTGCTACAAAATATACCTTCTCCAAGATAGGATATACCTTCATATTTTAGCTTTTCTCTCCCTATAGGTTTTGAAGATCAGGAACGTGCTCTTATTTATGAATAAAAATCAGAAGAAAGAGAAAAAGACATCTCGTTTTCTCAGCAGGAGGTGGCAATGGTAAATATTCATGTTTTTCAAGATCCTCTGGCAAGCTTGTTGCAGCCAGCAGTGAAGGTGATTATTGTAGTGTTCAGTGATGAAGGAGATGATGGAAAATTAGCTTTTTGGAGACCTAGTTACAAGAATCTACTGTTGACCAGAAGATCTGATAGGAAGAATCAGTCAAGAAGCCATCTTCTTGATTGGTTGCATTTACATTTTGATATAGTTTGAGGATATATTGTCTTATAAGAAACAGAAGTGGCCATGTACTGCCACCAAACTTTAAGTTTTAAGTCCAAGCCTTTGCCATTTTGAGTTAGTTTGTTAGAGTCAAGTTTTTTCAGTCATGTCAGTTTGCATTGAGTCAGTTTCAGTCAAGTTTCAGTCAATAAATTGAGTCATGTTGGTTTGTCGGAATAATGGACTCCATAGCCCAATGGACGAAGGCACTGTCTAGCTCTTCTAGAGATCTGATGTTCTTGGCACCTCCACGGAGCGGCAGCTGCCATCCCAATTGGAGCCAATGTTAGACTCAGTCTTGTCAGTCCTCTGTCAGAGTCAAATTCACCAAGGTTCATTTCTCGTCATTTGCAGTCATCAAATGCCATTTTGGTCAAAAGAGTCATTTTAATTCTTGAGTCCAGGGTTTTGTCTCCAGAAGTGTGAAATAACGCTTGCAGGCCAGAGGGAGGTTCAATAAGTTTCTTATTTCAAGAGTTGCATCATCATTAATGCTCACAAATATTTCTTCTTCAAAACTCTGTTTTGAAGAAGAAATCGTCAATTTTTAATGTTTGTAATGAGTTGGTAATTTTATCATGGAATATTTCGCGTGCAGCCTCTCCTGATCCTTTGCCGAAGTCCAAAGGTCATCATCCCTGCACGAATCAACCAAGAGGCTATCCTTCAATTTCATAAAATCGAAAAGGAAAACTTGCAGAACAGAGTTTGTATTAAAATTGAAAAGTGCCGAAGTTCAGTTGGTGTGCACAAATCGAAAGTCAAATCCCTATCATAAGAGACATTTATGTGTTCTAACATCTCATTTGCATGCCAAATAACGTCAGAGAACTGAAGGGAAAACATGGAGAAAGCAAATTCAATGTTGGAGGTCGAAATTGTGTTGAAACGGAGCTGCGCGGCGCATAGGAAGAAGGCGCGACACACATGGGCTGCGCGATGCATGGGGCGCTCTTCCGCAGTGTAAAATTAACACTAGCACAACTCACTCACCAGGCGCGGCGCACTGGGAGTGCACGCAGCGCATGGAGCCCCCCATCAAATTTTCTCCACCGCTTCACAAAATTTCAAATCAATTCGGTTTTCTAGTGATCCAAGGCGATTTAATGAGGGGGATTTCTGTGGAGACGAGCTGTTGACATGGTGCATTTGAAATGCTGCAGTGCCGCTAAACTCAAGGAAAAATGTCGTTAGAAAAAGGGCGCTTTCCAGTAGAACAATTGAATGCATAACCAATGTTGAAGCGTTCTCCCTCGAAAGCTGCAGATCTTGTACATGTCACCAATAATTTTAGTCGTTATATGAGGAAATCCGCGAGTTCAAGGAGCAATCAGGTATAAATCACTATACTGGAGATCATGGGCAGCAGGGCGAATACAGGACACTTGGAAATATAGGCAAAGAAAGCACATCAATTCTCTTGCATGGACAAGGGGATAACAGAATGTCAAAATGCAAATTTATCAAGCTTCAATTGGGCTATTCCTCATGCTCAACTCGCAAAATGAATACTTAAACTTCCTGGTATCAGATCGATCTTGCATTGTTTCAGCTGTCAGACAAATGTTGGAAGAGGACTCCCATGACAGCTCCTACAGATATTGCAAACAGCGCAGCGAATTCGCAGACATCCCCACGCCCTGTTATGACCAGTCAAGATCCTCCTGGTACACTTCGTTTGGTTCGCTGCCGCGCAGTTAGATGAGATTTTTTTGAGGACTGGCACTTTAATGATATGACTGCGGATTTTCAAATAAAATAAGTATTATTGCAACTGGGACAGGTGTTGTTTTAGCTTGTGATTGAGATAAACTAGGTGTTTGCCATGGGCTGGTGTATTATGTTCAGAAAAATCCATTGCCTGCCCCAAACCAACTTTTCATTATTAGCATGATGTGGCGTTCTTGAGTGGGAGTGAATTTTGGTTTAAAGGCATCTATGAAGGACTCCATTTCAATCGCTAAATGGCCAGTTCTTAAAGGATGGTATTTTTAACAAGATCTATCTATTTGTTTTTGTATGGTGGCATATATTATCTTCACAGGAAATCGGGTGCTTTGAATATGATATTTGTATGCATTTTGTTTTTTACGCTGAAACAGTCACTCAATATTCTCATTTTCATTAAATTTATTCAAACGGCAAAACAGAAAGCGGAATGGTCAATGACCGAATGCCTACATATAGGATTGGATGGTCCATTTTTGTTTTCAGTTGCAGTTCAGAAATATCAGTGCTTTGATGGACTGTGTTGGATATGGAAAATGTCAGCTGTGGGGGAAACTTCGAATCCTTGGTCTTGGAACAGCTTTGAAAATACTTTTCTCAGAGGATAACGGTAGTGGAAGACTTGAGATGAATGAATGGCCCCAATGTAGAAAGTATGACAGAGTTACCTTTTGATCGCATATTATGTGATATACCTTGCAGTGGAAGTGGAACCATTCGTAAGGCACCTGATATCTGGAAAAAATGGAATGTTGAACTTGGCAATGAGGTACATCGCCTTCAAGTTCAAATTGCCATGCGAGGTGTTGCATTGCTGAAAGGGGAGCCCTATATACGGCTCTTGTTGTTATGTATGCTCTTACATCTGGCATAGCAGGCTACATCGCAGCTGGAAATGGCGGTTCCCTTTATTCAAGGCGGAATTTTAGTTTAAAGGCTATTTTTATTAAAAAAAAAAAAATAGTTTTATTCAAAAGGCCCAGGTAAAGGGAAAGCGAACAGTCACAGATTGAACGCCTACATTTAAAACAAAGACACTTGTCATAGCAGAGAATATGAAACGAGGTCATGTTTCCTACTCTTGACAGGTAAAGAATGTGGCTCCAACCTACTCACTTGAGCATAAAGGGGAAAATGAAATTTTTGACGAAGTTTTTGAATTACTAAATTCAACTATGAAATGCAAGGATAAAGGACCACTAAAGTTAGGTCAAGATTTGGTTTTTTGTACAGAGGCAATTCATACCTCTCTATTTCAGCAAATGTCAAAGAAGAGAAACAGGTTTTCCCATTGCTTGGACAACATTTTTCCTTCAGAGAGCAAGCTTCACTAGTGTGGCAACTCATGTGCACGATACCCGTGAATTTGATGGAGAAATTCCTTCCATGGCTTGTGTCATCGCTTTCAGTTGATGAAAGAAAGGACACCATCAAGTGTATGCATAAAATAATACCAGAGGAGAAGCTGCTTCGAGAGGTTTTATTTACCTGGCTGGTAGGGAAGAAACCACAAAATGATGTTGAATACATTATCATACCCCAAAATAAACAGGCAGTGTGCTATTTAGAAGAATCATGGTGTATAGAAGCAGGGGCAGCATCAACAAAGCAAAGTATTGAAGGTTCAAAAAATTTTAAATGTTTCCCTATGAAAATGTGTACAAGACTCTCACCTACTGAGTATGATCTTCTGAATAATGATTATTGTACTTTTTTGAATCCTCCTATCAGTAGGATAAAATATTGGGATATAGCTATCAAAACGGAGTTGAAAGAAATTGCTGAAGAGGCACATAAAATGCATCATTGTGGAGCTGTTTCAAATATGTCTTCATTCATTGATCGTTTTGCGATTCCTTGTAGAAGTTGGTATCTTCTTCACTGCTGTGGAGGATAAAGTCTTATTTCCAGCCATTGATCAGAAAATTAGAAAACGTGCCTCCTTATTCAATGAGGATGGAGCGGAGAAAACACAAACTGAGAATTTCCGAAGCCTCATAGAAATAATACACATTCCTGGAGGAAACTTAAATACATCTGAAGTTTATTGTAAGTTTTATACACAGGTTGACCTGGTAATAAGGATAATTCAACAGAATTTTCTTGGTGAGGAGATTGAGGTGATTCCTCTAGCATGTGAGCATTACAGTGTTGAAGAGCAACGCACTCTTTTCTATCAAAGCCTACGTATGATGCCATTGAAATTACTGGAATGTGTTCTACCATGGCTTGTTGCAATGCTAAGTGAACAGGAATCAAAGGAAATGCTTCAAGACATGCGCCTAGCAGCTCCTGTCGCTGACATGGATCTAGCTACACTTTTCTCTGAATGGGCTTGCAAAGGATATATTAAAAATTACTCCAGAGATTTACAAAGGGAAGGTGATTGTAGACTTGTTTCCATAGATATAGATGAAAGGCCCCTAAAACGACCTCACTCTTGCAAAATAGAACATGAAAGTTTTACTTCTGACCAAAGTGCTCCAGTGAGCCCAATGATATGATGGAGTGGGTCTGGCGGTGTGTTCTTAAACAGTAGCTTAAATAAAGTCTTGGCATTAGTTCTAGGGTCTATGTCAGCTGCTATTTTATTGGTAAAGGCCACACTATTGCCAAGCGGGGTTGATCTTTCCCTACTCTCTATCCTCATTAAAGCTGTTGGTGAACAGGAGATGCTATTGCAGGTTACAGCATTGGTTTCTCTAATGTACGTGTGCATTTGCACATATTTTCCTCTTTTCAAGCTTGGAATGTTCACTTTATATTCCTTGACACCTGGACCTTCATTTCATAACATCTGGTGAGCAAAGTTGTTAAATTTCTTCCCTGTAGTAATAAAAAGGGCGAAGGAAGGTGAAAAGTAAAAAAACTAAATGCCTAAATATAAAACAAAGATATCTACAACAAAGGAATAGAATCCGATTTCCTATTTTTGACTTCAGATATGGTCTGCATCTACAATTGTCGCCTTTTTATTGGTCATCAAAGAGTTTCAAGTGGAATAATGAAACGTTGTTCTGTCTATAGAACAGATGGATGGTTCATTTCATATCCTCAGGATTTTAGTTGTAACAGCTCCCCATTTGGATCGATTTGTTTTCTCATAGTGGAGCTTATTTATTGCATAAAAAATCATTTGTAAAGGGTTCTGAGTTCTGAGAAAAAGTGTGGGAAGAAAAAACCCAGCACTATCATTGTACAGTTTTGACAGAGAAATAATTAAATGGTGCAGCTCTGATTTATAAGATTCTTGCGGTATGAGTTTAGGTATGTGTTTTTTCTCTCTGTTTCATATGTATCCTGTGATGTTTTGCAGTTCATTCATGATCATTTCCAGCTGAATACTTTTAAGTGAGAAAGGTAGAATTCAGTCATTGCTCTGCTTTGAGGAAGTGTTTAGTCTTTATGTGTTTTCTTATGCCTGGAAAGGATTCATACATTTAATACCCTTTTCAGCTTTCTTAAACAGTCTTTTCACCCCATTTAAATTCAATTCGATTGCTAAAACCTCATGCTTATCTCGCCTTATGAAATATCTTGTGCCTTTGGTTAAATCTCCGCTCATGCTGTCCTTGTCCCATACAGCCCAGCAACTTAGTCATTAAATCAAATATCCCTCATTCAAATTCATTTACTAGCCTAAAATCAGTTACCATTTAAGTCATCTCGGACTCTATTGATTATTTTACCCGGAGAGAGCCCTCTCCTGTCCTCGTAGGGCTAGCTACGAGGCTGAGCTTCGTTTGATGTTGCCTTGAACCTCGCCTTCCTTCAGCCTGAGGCATATTCAAGCGCTAACATAGTGGCGACTCCACTGGGGACGAAAATGGTTTGCTTGAAGATTGTGTTGCCCCAGCACATATCTCAAGTTCAGAGTTGATTGTTGATGCTGAACAACAATCAGACATAAGAAGATGGCTAAAATCATTCACCTGGCAACTCCATTCACTGAAGAATCCAGCAAACAATCCTTCATGGTCACTCCACTGCAGAAAGATCAGTAGTTTTGACATTTTAAAAATGGAGCGGATTGCAAGAAGATATGCTCCCATGAGCCGAGATCACATCCCAGGTTTTCCAAATAAAATACCCAAGGTAGATTGGTCAAAGAATTTGCCTTTGTTCAGAAATGTAGAAGGTAATGACACTGCTCTTCATCTGGTGAAATTTCACATTCATGTGTATAGATTAAAGATCAATTTTCCTGAAGACTGTTTGATGAAAATGTTTATGGCTACTCTGGAAGACGAAGCCCGGTCTTGGTATGAAAGTTTGCCACCTACTTCCATTTATTTTCTAAAGGACTTTCATTCAATATTCTTTGAGAAGTATAAAGAATCATATCCATCATTAAATTTAGTTCAGGATTGTTGCAAGCATGCTTATGGTTTTATTGAGAGCCTTGAAAAATACTATGAGGATGATAATTTTATGGACGAAGAAATCATGGAAGCATTGTATGAAAATCCGTTTCAGCAGCCTATAGAACTCTTAGAGGAAACTTTGCAGCAGGATCAAAATCAGCAGGTTAAAGATTTCCATATGACTGAAAATGATGAAAAAAGAAGTACTATTTCAGATCTGGTTGAAATAAATGAGGATACGCAGGAAAATGATGTTCCAATCTCCGAAAATGATGATGATAAACCAGATCGAGAGACGGATTGTGATGAGGAAAAACATGTTGTTCCGGATCTCATAGAAGAGAATTGCATTGTTGAGGTTGCCTCTATTGAAGAAGACAGAGTTACAGGCCTAATTGCCCTCATCTCATCAGAACACGGCCTTCCTACCAAGGTAATCCAATCAATTCATGAACAGCAAGAGGATATCTTTGTTCAAGTAGGTGAAAAAGTTTCTCTGGCTGAATTTATGATAGATGATAGAGATGTAATGCTTGAGTTTCAAGAATCATATGAAGTTTCTTTTCTCATGATTGATGAACGTGATGAATGTAATGAGAATCTGGCTGTCATATCATGCCAAGATGATCAAAAATATATTCAGACTATAGCCGACCGGACCATTATGGATTCCATTTCAGATACTTCTTCATATGTTTCGTGTTTTGAAACGTTCTTTGAAGAGGACATCTGCTCATCCACTTATTCAGAATTTTTTGAAGATCAGGAACGTGCTCTTATTTATGAATAAAAATCAGAAGAAAGAGAAAAAGACATCTCGTTTTCTCAGCAGGAGGTGGCAATGGTAAATATTCATGTTTTTCAAGATCCTCTGGCAAGCTTGTTGCAGCCAGCAGTGAAGGTGATTATTGTAGTGTTCAGTGATGAAGGAGATGATGGAAAATTAGCTTTTTGGAGACCTAGTTACAAGCATCTACTGTTGACCAGAAGATCTGATAGGAAGAATCAGTCAAGAAGCCATCTTCTTGATTGGTTGCATTTACATTTTGATATAGTTTGAGGATATATTGTCTTATAAGAAACAGAAGTGGCCATGTACTGCCACCAAACTTTAAGTTTTAAGTCCAAGCCTTTGCCATTTTGAGTTAGTTTGTTAGAGTCAAGTTTTTTCAGTCATGTCAGTTTGCATTGAGTCAGTTTCAGCCAAGTTTCAGTCAATAAATTGAGTCATGTTGGTTTGTCGGAATAATGGACTCCATAGCCCAATGGACGAAGGCACTGTCTAGCTCTTCTAGAGATCTGTTGTTCTTGGCACCTCCACGGAGCGGCAGTTGCCATCCCAATTGGAGCCAATGTTAGACTCAGTCTTGTCAGTCCTCTGTTAGATTCAAATTCACCAAGGTTCATTTCTCGTCATTTGCAGTCATCAAATGCCATTTTGGTCAAAAGAGTCATTTTAATTCTTGAGTCCAGGGTTTTGTCTCCATAAGTGTGAAATAACGCCTGCAGGCTAGAGGGAGGTTCAATAAGTTTCTTATTTCAAGAGTTGCATCATCATTAATGCTCACAAATATTTCTTCTTCAAAACTCTGTTTTGAAGAAGAAATCGTCAATTTTTAATGTTTGTAATAAGTTGGTAATTTTATCATGGAATATTTCCCGTGCAGCCTCTCCTGATCCTTTGCCGAAGTCCAAAGGTCATCATCCCTACACGAATCAACCAAGAGGCTATCCTTCAATTTCATAAAATCGAAAAGGAAAACTTGCAGAACAGAGTTTGTATTAAAATTGAAATGTGCCGAAGTTTAGTTGGTGTGCACAAATTGAAAGTCAAATCCCTATCATAAGAGACATTTCTGTGTTCTAACATCTCATTTGCATGCCAAATAACGTCAGAGAACTAAAGGGAAAACATGTTGAAAGAAAATTCAATGTTGGAGGTCGAAATTGTGTTGAAGCGGAGCTGCGCGGCGCATAGGAAGAGGGCGTGGCGCACATGGGCCGCCCGGTGCATGGGGCGCTCCTCCGCAGTGTAAAATTAACACTGGCACGACACACTCTCTAGGCACGGTGCACTGGGAGTGTGTATGGCGCACAGAGCCCCCCATCAAATTTTCTCCACCGCTTCACCAAATTTCAAATCAATTCGGTTTTCTAGTGATCCAAGGCGATTTAATGAGGGGGAGTTCTGTGGAGACGAGTTGTTGACATGGTGCATTGTCAATGCTGTAGTGCCACCAAACTCAAGGAAAAATGTCGTTAGACAAATGGCGCTTTCCAGTAGAAAAATTGAATGCATAACCAATGTTGAAGTGTTCTCCCTCGACTGCAGATCTTGTACATGTCACCAATAATTTTAGTTGTTATATGAGGAAATCCGCGAGTTCAAGGAGCAATCAGGTATGAATCACTATACTGGAGATCATGGGTAGCAGGGTGAATACAGGACACTTGGAAATATAGGCAAAGAAAGCACATCAATTCTCTTGCGCGGACAAGGGGATAACAGAATGTCAAAATGCAAATTTATCAAGCTTCAATTGGGTTATTCCTCATGCTCAACTCACAAAATGAATACTTAAACTTCCTGGTATCAGATCGATCTTGCATTGTTTCAGCTGTCAGACAAATGATGGAAGAGGACTCCCATGACAGCTCCTACAGATATTACAAACAGTGCAGCGAATTCACAAACATCTCCCTGCCCTATTATGACCAGTCAAGATCCTCCTGGTACACTTCGTTTGGTTTGCTGCTACGCAGTTAGATGAGATTTGTTTGAGGACTGGCACTTTAATGATATGACTGCGGATTTTCAAATAAAATAAGTATTATTACAACTGGGACAGGTGTTGTTCTAGCTTATGATTGAGATAAACTAGGCGTTTGCTATGGGCTGGTGTATTATGTTCAGAAAAATCCATTGCCTGCCCCAAACCAAATTTTCATTATTAGTATGATGTGGCGTTCTTGGGTGGGAGCGAATTTTAGTTTAAATGCATCTATGAAGGACTCCATTTCAATCACTAAATGGCCAGTTCTTAAAGGATGGTATTTTTAACAAGATCTATCTATTTGTTTTTGTATGGTGGCATATATTATCTTCACAGGAAATCGGGTGCTTTGAATATGATATTTGTATGCATTTTGTTTGTGATGCCGAAACAGTCACTCAATATTCTCATTTTCATTAAAAGTTATTCAAACGGCAAAACAGAAAGCGGAACAGTCAAAGACCGAATGCCTACATATAGGATTGGATGGTCCAATTTTGTTTTCAGTTGCAGTTCAGAAATATCAGTGCTTTGATGGACTGTGTTGGATATGGAAAATGTCGGCTGTGGGGGAAACTTCGAATCCTTGGGATTGGAACAACTTTGAAAATACTTTTCTCAGAGGATAACGGTAGTGGAAGACTTGAGATGAATGAATGGCCCCAATGTAGAAAGTATGATAGAGTTACCTTTTGATCGCATATTATGTGATATACCTTGCAGTGGAAGTGGAACCATTCGTAAGGCACCTGATATCTGGAAAAAACGGAATGCTGAACTTGGAAATGAGGTACATCGCCTTGAAGTTCAAATTGCCATGCGAGGTGTTGCATTGCTGAAAGGGGAACCCTATATATGGCTCTTGTTATTACGTATGCTCTTACATCTAATATAGCAGTCTACATTGCAGCTGGAAATGGTGGTTCCCTTTATTCAAGGCGGAATTTTAGTTTAAAGGCTATTTTTATTAAAAAAAATAAATTAGTTTTATTCAAAAGGCCCAGGTAAAGGGAAAGCGAACAGTCATAGATTGAATGCCTACATTTAAAATAAAGATACTTGTCATAGTAGATAATATGAAACGAGGTCATCTTTCCTACTCTTGACAGACGAGTAAAGAATGTGGCTCCAACCTACTCACTTGAGCATAAAGGGGAAAATGACCTTTTTGACGAAGTTTTTGAATTACTAAATTCAACTGTGAAATGCAAGGATAAAGGACCACTAAAGTTAGGTCAAGATTTGGTTTGTTGTACAGAGGCGATTCATACCTCTCTATTTCAGCATATGTCAAAGAAGAGAAACAGGTTTTCCCATTGCTTAGACAACATTTTTCCTTTAGAGAGCAAGCTTCACTAGTGTGGCAATTCATGTGCACGATACCCGTGAATTTGATGGAGAAATTTCTTCCATGGCTTGTGTCATCGCTTTCAGTTGATGAAAGAAAGGACACCATCAAGTGTATGCATAAAATAATACCAGAGGAGAAGCTGCTTCGAGAGGTTTTATTTACCTGGCTGGTAGGGAAGAAACCACAAAATGATGTTGAAGATATTATCATACCCCAAAATAAACAGGCAGTGTGCTATTTAGAAGAATCATGGTGTATAGAAGCAGGGGCAGCATCAACAAAGCAAAGTACTGAAGGTTCAAAATTATTTAAATGCTGCCCTACGAAAATGTGTACAAGACTCTCACCTACTGAGTATGATCTTCTGAATAACGATGATTGTACTTTGTTGAATCCTCCTATCAGTAGGATAAAATACTGGGATAAAGCTATCAAAACGGAGTTGAAAGAAATTGCTGAAGAGGCACATAAAATGCATCATTGTGGAGTTGTTTCAAATATGTCCTCATTCATTGATCGTTTTGCGATTCCTTGCAGAAGTTGGTATCTTCTGCAGTGTTGTGGAGGATAAAGTTTTGTTTCCAGCCATTGATCAGAAAATTAGAAAACGTGACTCCTTATTCAATGAGGATGGAGCGAAGAAAACACAAACTGAGAATTTTCGAAGCCTCATAGAAAGAATACACATTCTTGGAGGAAACTTAAATACATCTGAATTTTATTGTAAGTTTTATACACAGGTTGACCTGATAATAAGGATAATTCAACAGAATTTTCTTGGTGAGGAGATTGAGGTGATTCCTCTAGCATGTGAGCATTACAGTGTTGAAGAGCAACGCACTCTTTTCTATCAAAGCCTACGTATGATGCCATTGAAATTACTGGAATGTGTTCCACCATGGCTTGTTGCAATGCTAAGTGAACAGGAATCAAAGGAAATGATTCAAGACATGTGCCTAGCAGCTCCTGTCACTGAATGGATCTTGCTACACTTTTCTATGAATGGGTTTGCAAAGGATATATTAAAAATTACTCCATATATTTACAAAGGGAAGGTGATTGTAGACTTGTTTCCATAGATATAGATGAAAGGCCCCTAAAATGATCTCACTCTTGCAAAATAGAACATGAAAGTTTTACTTCTGACCAAAAAGTGCTCCAGTGAGCCCAATGATATGATGGAGTGGGTCTGGCGGTGTGTTATTAAACAATAGCTTAAATAAAGTCTTGGCATTAGTTCTGGGGTCTATGTCAGCTGCTATTTTATTGGTAAAGGCCACACTATTTCCAAGCGG
Organism: Pinus tabuliformis; assembly: GCA_031772625.1. Lineage (NCBI taxonomy): Eukaryota > Viridiplantae > Streptophyta > Pinopsida > Pinales > Pinaceae > Pinus > Pinus tabuliformis. Next base: position 290,015,056 of record CM062807.1, on the reverse strand, counting down.
GGTTGATCTTTCCCTACTCTCTATCCTCATTAAAGCTGTTGGTGAACAAGAGATGCTAGTGCAGGTTACAACATTTGTTTCTCTAATGTACGTGTGCATCTGCACATATTTTCCTCTTTTCAAGCTTGGAATGTTCACTTTATATTCCTTGACACCTGGCCCTTCATTTCATAACATCTGGTGAGCGAAGTTGTTAAATTTCTTCCCTGTAGTAATAAAAAGGGCGAAGGAAGGTGAAAAGTCAAAAAACTAAATGCCTAAATATAAAACAAAGATATCTACAACAGAGGAATAGGATCCGATTTCCTATTTTTGACTTCAGATATGATCTGCAGCTACAGTTGTCGCCTTTTTATTGGTCATCAAAGAGTTTCAAGTGGAATAATGAAACATTGTTCTGTCTATAGAATAGATGTACGGTTCATTTCATATCCTCAGGATTTTAGTTGTAACAGCTCCCCATTTGGATTGATTTGTTTTCTCATAGTGGAGCTTATTTATTGCATAAAAAATCATTTGTAAAAGGGTTCTGAGTTCTGAGAAAAAGTGTGGGAAGAAAAAACCCAGCACTATCACTGTACAGTTTTGACAGAGAAATAATTAGATGGTGCATCTCTGATTTATAAGATTCTTGCAGTATGAGTTTAGGCATGTGTTTTTTCTCTCTGTTTCATATGTATCCTGTGATGTTTTGCAGTTCATTCATGATCGTTTCCAGCTGAATACTTTTAAGTGAGAAAGGTAGAATTCAGTCATTGCTCTACCTTGAGGAAGTGTTCAGTCTTTATGTGTTTTCTTCTGCCTAGAAAGGATTCATACATTTAATGCCCTTTTTAGCTTTCTTAAACAATCTTTTCACCCCATTTAAATTCAATTCGATTGCTAAAACCTCATGCTTATCTCGCCTTATGAAATATCATGTGCCTTTGGTTAAATCTCTTCTCATGCTGTCCTTGTCCCATACAGCCCAACAACTTAGTCATTAAATCAAATATCCCTCATTCAAATTCATTTACTAGCCTAAAATCAGTTACCATTTAAGTCATCTCAGACTCTATTGATCATTTTATCGAGATAGACCCGTAGAGAGCCCTCTCCTATCCTCATAGGGCTAGCTACGAGGCTGAGCTTGGTTTGATGTTGCCTTGAACCTCACCTTCCTTCAACCTAAGGCAAATTCAAGCACTAACATCACCAACCTTCATTTTTGCCTTGTCCTTCACTAAATTGTTGCCTTATGCTACTATTGTTGTTTCTTCTGGAGTTGTTGTTGCATGTTGAGAAGAATTCCAATATTTTTCTACACTGACCTGCTCATTGAGTCTAGAGGCATTGTAGCAGTGCCTCCAAGGGTCCTCCTCTGGACAATGAAATATCATGTGGATCCATGGAAAGTAAACTCTAGCAAAGTGGTCCTTGTAAATACCGTGGGTATCATACGAATTAAAGTCCTTGGTGTCGAACTCAAATTTCACTATGCCCTCAACCTCGACATCAATATATTTCAATCTATTAACCTCATATAACCTGATCCAAAAAGGAAGGGTGGGCCATGGTGCTTTCTTCTTCCTATGTAGTCTTGCTGAAAACCCTGTAGTGAGGTGGTTTGAAACTTATTACATGAGTATCTTGTGAGTGGCATACCTTGGTAGGATATGAGAAGGCTTCTCTCCACCAAGCACTCTAATAAAGGTGCCACCTAGTGAGGCATACCAATCTACAATGTTTATTATCGCCTCCATTACTTCTAAGGACATGTAAGGTGGGTCCTGCTCAAGGATAAGCTTATACAATGTGATGATAAAATGGTCAGTTAGCCTTACCATCACTCCTTGATAGCTACAATCGAAGCAACTTCAAATATATGTTTAAGGAAGTCTCTTTTGGTGTCCATTTCTAACTCATGCCAGGGAACTACTGTTGGGCACAAATTGCATCCAGTAAGATGTGGACATGTAAAACCTTTATTGCTAATTCTTGGGTATATTCCTAGTCTTATCCAGATGGGTCTTCAACTGATGAGCCAACAGATCCAACTAGTTGAATTGCGTCCCATCATTCACCAACTAGTCCAGTAAGACTACCCACCCTTCACAAAATGTTTATGTTTTCTCTTGGCCATATCTTATGTAGGAAAAGACGATCAAGAACGGTTAAGCCTTCCTGAGGGTCTTTGTCTTGTAAACATGGGTAAGGTGTCTATCAAAACTTTGACATCTCTTTCACCCAACGCTTGACAATATCTCTGGTGTTCACATAGCTATGGGTGGCATATAAGAGTGAGTCCATGTGCTTCACTGAATTGGGCAAGTGATACATTTGCTAAAAGTTCTATGCACTGAATGTGGCAATCTCTCTCTCGCTGACACTGCTCCATGTCATAGTTTGGTCATCTGTTTGTCAGAAAATCCAACTGAAAATGTCCACACATGGGAAGGTGGGCTACCTTCATGCAACCTTGTATAACCCTGACCATTGGATGCTAAGATAAATTTGTCAGTCCTCTATGTCTACCTTCAAGTCCTTTGCAAAAGTGTCTTTGATCTACTGTCATGCCAATGTTGTACACTTCTCAATTAACATCTGAGTATCTGCATATACTGGTAGATCAATTGATGTATGCTTAACTACTTCCCGAGTACTACTCTAAGTGGTTTCCTTTGATGCATCTCTCTTGGATGCCATGTTAACTATAACTGTTGCAGAGACGCTCAACAACTATTGTACCTAAGGGATAGAGATGACACTCATGGCAAGAAAATGTTAGTTAAAAGAAAAACAACTTCAAGACAATATCAAGTAGCAAGTTGGGATCATGATGGGAAGGATTGTGAAGTTTTGGCTGACATAGGTCACTGGCTAACTGTGGGAACTGCCCATGTAATAGATCTAACTTGTAAATTTATTAAAATGGAAAATATGCCCAAGAAATCAAACAAGAGATGATAAAACATAATTTTTTATTAATCAAAACACTTGAGGTAGGGTAACAACATACAACTACTCCTTAATGAAGGAGAACAAGCCACAAGCCACATGCTTGTCAATACACAATACTTGACATCTCTGAATGGATAATCTCTAGCATCTATATAGGCTTCATACATACAATACCATGGGTCTCTTAATACCATATATCCAATACTATGGACTTATCACATTATTTCCTAACTACTTGTGGTCCCTTGCATTATGTGGGTTAGCCACTTTATTTGTTAACTATGGTCCATTTACTTATTATCCTTACATCACATTATTACCTTGGGTACCTCCTTCTATACCCCATATTATCCCTCCTAGGTATTCTAAATTCCACCCCTGTTAAGCATGTTTCATCCCCGAAACATGAGAAGAACAAAAATAATAAGATCTACTCAAAAGAGTATTCCATTGGTACCATGCATGTACACCTAGCCATCCAAGAGAAACATGAACACTTGATCTAGTAATCTCCTCACTCAATTAAGATGGAAACTAATTCTTCTAGTGCCCATGTGGAGATGTGTTGTGGGTAGCTTGCGCTGTCTCTCTCTGTGTCTTCCAATTTCCCCTATTTTGGTTGCTAATCTTGTGCCATGTTGTGCGTTGTTGTCTAGATGGGTGGTGTGGGTGGTGATATGCTGAAACTTTGATTAATGGAATATCTTTCGTTAATTCCTCCACTATCGGTGCCTGAGTCGTGTCTGATGCTTTTTTTGGTACCTGTTTTTATGTATTTGTTTGGTTGTCTACCATCAAAGTCTCAACATCTGATGTGTCAGTGTCATTAGAGCTTTGTGCTTTTGCCTGCACAGTCTCTGCCTGGTTCCTAATGGAAATATCATGTAATGTAATTTTCTTCTTTTTATACCAGAGCTTCATGAATTTCTTCTGCACATTAATATTGACAGTACCCATAGATTCCATCCAAGGGTATCCCAAAACCACATCCACATCATCCATATCTATAACATAAAAATCTGAATGAAACACATACTTATCCATACAAATCTTCAAATCTTTATAAATTGGAACCTCCTCCTTATCAACCTGTGTGTTTTCAATATGTTTTGCTGGAATTTGCAATTTTTTAACCAAATTAATATTGATAAAACTATGCTTGCAACTAGGATTGATAGAAATCTTAATCTTCTCTTTTTGAATACATCCATGAACCTGTAATAAGGAGATACCAACAACAAATAATCCCTTATGTTTATCATTATCTTGTTTTCTAGCATGAGACCATTTTTCTAAAAGGACTTCTTCTATTTTTTCATGAGGAAGTCGTCGCACTGAATCATCAAGTCAGTATTACCATTTAGTAGCATCATCTTTTATATTAAATAGTAGGTAGCTTGTCCAAAATTGTTTGGATTGAGACTTGTGATATTTTATAAATTCTTCAATAGTGGGACCATCATCGTTTCTTGTAAAAATGTCTTACAGAATCCATCTTTCTAGAACCTTTGGTGAATTTTTAAAATGGACGTAACTTGGGAAATATAGATCAGAATCACTATTATAATGTATTTTCAGAAACTGAATGACCATTCTACATCTTCTCACGTAATTGAAATTCTGATCTAGGCAATCCAGAAACTCGGATTTGTGTTGCAACTATCCTGCCGTAAACAAAAATTCTCAAAAGATGGTTGATTTTAAATTAGTGATATCTCCCTCATCCGGAGTCCAAATCCATCGATTTTTTTTTTCATTGGGTTAATTTTCAAGAGGATATTGAATCTGTAATTATTTTCCAAAAATTCCCCACAAAAACTTCAAAAATTTACTAGAGAGTCGCCATCGACGAATTTACATCCGAAAAAATTCTACAAACCAGTTGATTTTAAATCAGTGATATCTCCCTCATCTAGACTCTAATTCGACTGAATTGTTTTTTGAAATTGGGCATTTTTTTGCAAGAAACCTATATCTTCTATTTTTATTTTTTTTCAACAAATTTTTTATATCTGATATGCAAACGCGCCGCCCAAAACATTTCCTCCACTAAGTGAAAAAATTCTCCCCCTCTTTGCCCAAGAAGGTGTTCTTTTCCCACTTGTAATAGATTGTACTTGAAAATATATTAAAATGAAAAATATACCCAAAATATCAAGCAAGAAATGATAGAACAAAAATATTTTATTGATCAAAACCGTTGAGGTAGGGTAACACCATACAAATACTCCTTAAGGATGGAGAACACTCCACAAGCCATATGCTTGTCAATACACAATAGTTGACATCTCTCAATGGAGAGTCTCTAGCCTCTATATAGGCTTCATACATACAATACAATGGGTAATTACCATGAGTCTCTCAATACCATATATCTAACATTATGGGCTTATCACATAATTTCCTAAGTAGTTGTGGTCCCTTGAATTATGCAGGTTAACCACTTTATTTATTAACTATGGCCATATATTTATTATTCTTACATCTCATTATTACCTTGGGTACCTACCTATGTACCCCATAATATCCCCCTTAGGTATACTCCAACACACTGCACAACCCCAACAGTTAGTCATAAATCTTGATCACTAGAATTGCACAATGCACAGTTCAGTGTGGGTCAGGGCCAGGAGAGACTATGAGTTATGAAGTATTAGTGGCCAAGTTGGGAGGCTGGCTCCTAGAACTATGCAATGTGTAGTTGGAGCCAGACTAGGCCAAGCTCTACACAACTCTAGAAGCCAAGAAAGAGGCTCCCAAATTGTGTAGTGCAAGCAGTGAAGTGTGAGATTCGAGAAGGGGACATAAATGTGCCCATGGCGAGTGTAAAAATCAAGAAGATCTGAAAGATGGTGTAATGTTGAGTGTAGATCTGACTAAATTTCGATGCATTCATGTCAAACAAGTGTAGTGATTGTTTAAATTGAAGGAAAATGAAACATGTGAAGAAAGTCACCGCAAGGACGACCGTTAGTGCAAAAACGCAAAAAATCATGTGAAACTTGGGAAAGGCAATCTAAAACTTGAAACAACACTTCTAGAAGATAAAACAAGTTAAAACACCAATAGTCGTGCAACGAAAAAAGTGAAACAACACTCTCACAAGCTAAACAACAAAAAGAAACAGAAAAGTGGGAAAAGACGAGAAAATTAAAACTCATCCAGAAAAGCAATGATGATTGTACTGAAGGCTCCTTGATCTCCTCGAGAATGCTAGAGCTCCAATATCGAGTGTGAAAATGATATCTCGCAGCATCGATTAAATAGATTTGGTCAAGTTAGGGTTCATGACGTGCATGACTACAATCAAGGAAAAATGAACACTTGGCGGCAGTTTCTAAGAATAGCACAAGTGCCTCCTTTAGGTTACTAAAAATAAATCCCTATTTTTTAGGGATTCTTTTTCTTCTTTTTTTTAAATTTTTTTGGAAAATCTTCCATGCATTTCCCAAAAAGATTGGGTAGTTCTGGGAAGGACTAGCCAGCTCTCTGATTCATGCATTGTGCAGTTTCTGAGCACAGTGAGATTTGTGCACTTTCTAGGCTTAGTGCCTCTGGGCTACCTCTCTTATCTATGCAATTTCCTAGTTCAAGACGAGTTTCCATTCAATACAATGCATTTTCTGAGCTCAAGGCTCACTAGCAGTCAGGTCTACACAATTCCTAAGAGAAGGGTTAGTTGCCCTCAAGAATTGTGTAGTTCTCTGAGACAAAGCTGGAACTTTCAAGGAACCAAGTCATGAGATCATCTTGTGAGTTATAAAATGAACTAAGCGATAAAACACAAGCCAAGATGAAAATAATAAGGCTCAATCGAAGCACAAGTACCTAGATCAATGCAGTATGTGTTGTTGTCGTTTAGAAGGAAGGCTCCAAAATTGAAGAAAAAGAAAAATTTTGGAGGGTGGTTATAGCTGCTACAAAACATCCATAGTAAATTGTCCCAACCTTAGTTCATAGAATTCTCTAGCCTTTTAATCAAAGTACCTTTTTGTTAGATATTTCTTTTTAAACTCCCTTTTAAACAATTTCCATGTTAAATTTTTGCTTTTGATTCTCTTTATGGATTTATTTTCTTCCCATCATAAAGTTGCTTTACCAATTAGTCAGTACATAGCCAATTTGACCTTTAGGTTTCTAGGATAGTTATAGACCTCAAAATACTTTGACATATTCACAATCTAGTCTTCTTCTCTTTCTTCAAATTGTCAATCAAACTTTGGATGTCTAATCTTTTTTAATTCTCCTTGAAATTGAGATGTAGTCCTTTTCTTTTGGTCATAGAAGTAATACTATCTGATTTTCATTATTCCCTTTCGTCAAACACATGTGTCTTACTTTGACTAGAATTTATAGAATCAATTCTATCACTATTTTCACTTCTAGGTCTCTTCCTATGAGTTTCTTTAGCTTTCTTATTTCCTCTATTTCCTTTGAGTCTTCTTAATAAGTAACCATTAATCTCCTCTTGTTCATCCTTAGCTTTGGACAATTTTTCTTGATTTCTTTCTATAGTATCTAAATCTACCTTCAAGCTACACGTGAGATGTACGATTTCAGATTCATTATTGTCTTTATTACCAGTTCCTCCTCCCATCATTCCAAGTTCAGTATTAGGATATTTACTTTCCCTAGGAAACCCTATAGAAGCTTGTCCATTTTTATCTTTAGACATACTTCAATATTTTCCTAGCAGTTGCTTGATTATCTCATTTTCACACAAAAAAATAAGTATTCTAGTTTTGATCCAGGTGGATGTTGGTGGCCACCCACCTATCCCACTTGGATCGCCACAACTGTCTCTTTCAGTTTTTCAGTTTCCGTAATTGTAGCACAATTTACTATTTTTAGTAGCTTTTTGGGTCCTAAACTTCTGGAGCCGTTTTGAGGCCCTAAACGACATTTTTTGGGAAATCAGGGAGCAACATGGGTCCATTGATCGATGTTGCGCTTCCCAAAGTTGTAGTGCTATGATACCACCAATCCAGATTTAAACACGAATGCAACAGATTACAGAGATAACCACAAATATAGATATGCAGTGGAAATAATACTTCATTTCATTAATGTAAAATACTGAAATATGCTTACAAACAGAAATGAAAATGAACCAACTAGGGCGATGGTAGCTTATCTTTGAGAAGAGATGTGGTAGCTACATGCCTCGAAACTATGTTACAATGAGACTTTAAGGCCTACTTATTGTTGAGAAACAATGGAAAACCCTTAACATCCCAAAACCTAATCCTAGAAGATGAAACGCCAAATTGTGGGCCCCGTTTTTGGTAAGTTGGTACGTCAACCTCTGAGGGTCGTAACTTTGGCACCAGATCTTCGTTTGACGCGTACAATAGCTCATTAGAAAGATCTATTCGAGCACTACATCATTGGGAAGAAAAACATCAGTCCATGGATGGATGTTGCTCCAAGATTTCCCAAAAAAATCATTTAGGGCCTCAAAACAGCTCTGGAAGTTCAGGACCCGAAAAACTGCTAAAAATAGTAAATTGTGCTACAATTACAGAAACTGAAAAACTGAAAGAGACAGTTGTGGGGGTCCAAGTGGAATAGGTGGGTGGCCTCTAATGATCTAGGTGGATGTTGGTGGCCACCCACCTATCCCACTTGGACCCCCACAACTGTCTCTTTTAGTTTTTCAGTTTCTGTAATTGTAGCACAATTTACTATTTTAGTAGTTTTTCGGGTCCTGAACTTCCAGAGCCGTTTTGAGGCCCTAAACGACATTTTTTGGGAAATATGGGAGCAACATGGGTCCATGGACCGATGTTGCCCTTCCCAAAGTTGTAGTTCTTGGATAGATCTTTCTAACGAGCTATTATATGCGTCAAACGAAGATCGGGGGCCAAAGTTACCACCCCGGGAAGTTGACGTACCAACTTGCCCAAAACAGGGCCCACAATTTGGTATTTCATCTTATAGGGTTAGGTTTTGGGATGTTAAGAGTTTTCCATTGTTTCTCAACAATAAATAGGCTTTGAGCCTCATTGTAGCACAGTTCAGAGGCATGTAGCTGCCACATCTCTTCTCAGAGATAAGCTACCATCGCCCTAGCTGGTTCATTTCCATTTATGTTTGTAAGCATATTTCAATATTTTACATTAATGAAATGAAGTATTATTTCCACAGCATATCTATATTTATGGTTATCTATGTAATCTGTTGTGTTCTTGTTTAAATCTGGATCAAGTTTAGGACCCATAAAAGGCCCAATGTTGTACATACAGCTCGGATACCACTTGTAATAGACCTCACTATACACATTTATTTATTTTATGCAGTAAACATATTTTCTACTTTTGTACCTTTCCATTTTTTCATTCATACATCTATCCTAGTTTTTATCACTCAGAATTCTTCCCTAGAAATTATAAAAAGAAGGAATAATCTGAGGTAACCACAAACCAATCTTTTAGACTCAGGTTCTAGCCAACCTAAGTCTAGAGAGGGCTCTCTCTTTATATTTTAACTTTGTTTTGAGTAGGATTTTAGACTAGTTCTTAATGCTTATGATGTTTTGGTTTTGATCGGGTGTTGGACTTAAGAAAACAGATGGGCAGAACAAGTATTCAGGCCATTGGGCTATGGAGTCAATCAAGGAGTGGCTTAACTGGATCATATCAGTCGCTAAAGTAAGAGTTCACAGGGCAGGCTAGCACAGCAAAAAGCAAATCTGTAAGTTCAAATGGATGAGGTAGTCCTAACCAGGGAAAAGGGAAATGAAGAATCCTTAACCAAGATTAAGATGAAGAAAAGAAGGATGATCAGTAGCAAAGGGAAACTAAGAATCCTTTACTATGGACCAAAGGGGGGGGGAACTACGGAAGTAAGGGAGCAATTAAGAATTCCCAGACCAAGATAGTTTAGTAGAAAACATATAGAAAGTAAATAGTTAAAACAGAGAGCATTTAAGCTAATTCTGAGATATCATTCCTTGTTTACTTTTCAGATTTCATAAGAGACACATGTGAATATTTATAACATGACAAGAAAACAATATTTAAACATGAAGATATAATACTTATTTGGTTCCAACTGTGCACAAGAATCCAGTGAAATGTCCTTAGATTTATTTCATGACCCTGCAAAACTAGTCTAGTCTTGAATACAATAGCTCCTTAGCTCGATATAAAATGTCTACAGAAATGTATTTTAATCCACCCTAATTACTTCAATTTGCGAAGTATTTATACAAAAAATGTTACAAAATATCTTATAACAATACAACAATTATTCTAGGAAACCGAAAATATCTTCTAGCATCAAGATAAAGACAAATGGAGAACTATCTTCTTGTTGTCGCTTGTATTATGACTGTGCTGGTTGTTGTAATTTGGATTTGGATCTTTCAATTGCTTGATACTTATGCGCTGGAATTACATTATGTCTTCTACCTACTGATATTCTTTACCTACTACACTTTGACTTTGTTTTACCTGTTTTACCCGGCATATAGATTTACTGCAGTAACTTTATAGTAAATTTGCCAGTTTCATCCACCATTCAATGTTAGGTAATTTCATCCTTATCATATTTCTATGTATCTCGTCATCTTTTGTATACCTGGCAAAATTTGGCCTATTGACGAACAAGTGCTTGACCTCATGCTCTATAAAAAACAGATTTTCCAGACTATCATATAATACTTTTCCAATGGGCAGAGCTTTTACCCTTGAAGTACTAGCTTGGTTGTTGGCCAACTTGTTTAGTCTTTCAACATAATCATCTTGGGTCATTAGTTTGCCATGTATTACCATAGGACTCGGAAGTCCTTTTTACCTCAAAATACCAAACTTTGTCATAAATCTGTCAATATCATCTTGGATGCTTTGGCACCTTTTCTCCAGATTGAGCATCAAGTTCCTTTTGGAGAGAACCTTCTTTATTTATATGATGGTTCCTGTTCTATCTTCTATTTCCATTTCATCAAGCTGATACCTATTTCTGTTGTTCAAGAATGTTATCAATTGGTTGGCTTCTTCAGGCTTATCTCTCAACTCTTCCATTGTCTTGTGGATTTCTTCTGTAGCCACTTTTACCAGTTCATTTTGTTAAAAAATTACTTGAATAGATGACCAAACATCATTGATAGAATCAATGATGTTTGCCCAAATAATTTCCTTCATGTCTCCAAGTGGTTGTTGCAATGTCAAGTCCTTTTCAAGGAATTTTCTTCTTTCTCCCATTATTTGGTTCGTCTGAACTTCTTCTTTCTGATGTATCTATGCAAGTTTGCAATCAGTCTCCAAACTTGACACTTTTTCTCTAAGCTTTTTAAGCTCAGTAGCCTGGATGATCATTTCCTCCATGGCTTTTACCAATTCAGCCATCTTTTCTGTGGATGTCCCTATGCTTGTTAATGTACCTGACTGGCAGAGCTGTAGCTGGTGGAACTGTGGGTGCTAATGAAGTAGCCAATGTGGAGGGTACTACTGTAGAGACTGTAGCAATTACAATTTGAGGAGTGGTGGCCAACTCACTCTGTCTAGACTGTATAATGTTATCCAGCTCTTTCTCATTTTTTTTGAGTTGTTCATTTAGCTTAAGGACTAAGTCCATAAATTCTTCCTCCTTCTGAGTTTCCAATACTTCAGTTGTCTGAGGATGATGCAGAGGAGGAATTTTGAGCTGCTTTTTCAATGCAACTATGTCATCATTTTTCTTTTTAATAAGCTTTTCTGTAGCTTTCACATCCTTGGGATCATGCCCCAGTTCTATGAATAAGTCCTCTAAGGACTTTATTCTAGTATCTTTAGCCTGTGAAGAGTCCTTCTCTAACTCAAATTGTGCTGATATGTTATTCAACGAATTTTGGAGTTAGTGAGCTGCAATTGCTGTGATGGTCAAGGTGGAGTAGACCATTTCCCTAGTCTGCTTGTGTAATTCTATTTGGTAAATAGGATGGATACCCTTTGCCAATACTTCAAAGTTTGTTTTCAAGTAATCTGTAATTGACCTAGGCTGCTGTGTACTTGGCTTCATGAAAGTCATCCACATTTTACCCTCTTTCACATCAAAGGCTGACATTAGCCTTGTCTGATTAGTAGGAGCCATTTTTAGGTAATGTGCATAGCTTTGGGCCTTCAATCTTTCATTCCTGGCCTTTATTTCTTTGTATTTCTCTCTAATATCTTTGCTCTAGCCACATGGAGCTCTAAATGAGGATACTTCCACACTTTGTTGTCTCTCTAGCATTTGATCCTATGAGGTGGAATATTCTTGTGTACCTCTTGAGGGAGTTTTCTGCCTGCTTTCTACTCTTTCTGCACCTGCAGTTCCAGTTGTTTCTTCAATAAACTCTTGTTCTGAAATGGATTCAACCTTTTCCTCTTAACATAAGTCTGGGAAACAGGTCTATTAGAAGGAGTGACCTCCTCTCTATCTCTCTTAGGATTTCTCTCCTGATTTAGACGAGTCTGTAAAATAGGTGGATTTTTCATGATATGTTCTGGCTGAGAAAGTTCTTCTAATATCTCTGGCTATTCTGATTCCTCTGGCTGCTCTGATTCCTCTGGCTGCTCTGATGGCTCTGGATCTTGAGGTCCTTCTTCTGTTGTTTTCCCACTGTGTCCCTGTGATTCCCTTTGAGATTGGGACTCTCTTGGCACCTATACAAATGAATCTTCATCAAGTCTTCTTTCTAAATCAATCAATACATTATTGACGGCAACTTCTATGCCATCTCAGTCTACCAAAGTGTTTTCCACCCATTCTAGTTGATTTTCATACTTTTCAATTTCAGGAATTCTATGGTGGATATAAGGAGATAATTTGTTCTTTTGTCTTCTATTTCAAACGAACTCTAAAGGGTCATAATTCTAGATAAAAATTTGTTTCAGTTTCAGCCTTTGGAGGATTTATTCTGCTTCCTTTCCTGCTTCCCTACTATTACATATGAAGGGGCCAAGCTGATCTTTTATCCTAAGTTGAGCTTTCTTCCCTTCAAAAAATGTACCTCATCTGAATTAATCATTTGCCTATAGTACTCTAAAGCAAACAATCTCATGGGGAGGTATCTGGGCAATTTGTAGGGAGCCAACTCACATCCATATATTCTGATTTTAGTGTGGTTTTGGTATAAGTACCAATCTCCCGCTCTATATTGTTTGGACAACTATAGGACCCTCCCAATATCTGCACTGATTCTACGAGGAGGACTTCCTAATAACATAGTTGCCACTGGGTGTACAAAGAGATCTATGAAATCAGTATAAGAATTTTGAGAGTCAAATAAGGGAATTAATGAAGTCCAGAAGACCACTGATCTAGGGTTGCCTTTGGTATCAAGCTTTTGTAGTGTGATTGGGAATTTATTAGCTTGATAATACATGAAAAGCTGATATAAAACTGGTGAAAATTTGAACACTCTTTCATTATCCATCCTCATGAATTGATCATGCATCTTATCTGCAATTTACTTAGCATAGTCAAACATGATGGCTGGGGGCTACCCAGGAGAGTAGATGGAAATAAAGGCTATAATAATTTCATCAACAAATTCACTTGTAGTCTGGCCTAACACACTGGATATAATGTCTATGATGTCTCGGCCAAGATCAGAGAATATGGTAGATATGTATAGTGGAGGATCCTTTGGGATGTATTGCTCTTCCCTGGTGAAAGTTTGGAATAACTGAGAAAGTTTGATTGAGGTGAGTGTAGGGAATCTGTTAAGCAAATCTCCAACAGAAATAGGGGTTAGGTTTTGGCGTGGTTGTAACTACAACATTTCATTTATGGACTCAGCAATGATGGTAAATAATACAGACTGGTTAGGAGTCATCACTGCTCTTTGGCTAGGGCTATAGTTCATATGGAAATAGTGGATAATCTCTGGGAAGATATGAATTCCAGGGAATTGGTATTTGGGTAAACCTAACTCCCAAAGGCCTATTTTGTATGCCTAGTTTAGGTACTGGTCTCTGTACCTGCAATATACTTTCAATGGGGATTCTGGGACAGAGGTATCTTTAATTTGAAAATCTTTATCTGCCAAGGAAAGATGGTATAAGTCCCTATGGGGAGTAGAAATTGGTCGGAAGTTTAATGTAATGGGAGTATCCATCCTTGGTTCTTTTGGATTCAAGGATGGGGATGAAGGGTTTTCAGTGAAAATGGGGAAAACTAGTCTAATTGAGAGTATCTTGGAGTCATTAGGCAACTGTCTTACTGAATTACCTAGTAATCTGAAGCAATTGAGTCAAGGTTCGGGAACAAAACAAGGTTTCTTAGTGAATTTGGGTAAATACCTAGTTTCAGCTTTGAACAGAGTGATGGGCGACTGTTCATGGTTTGCGGGAAGCACACGTGACTGAAAGGTGGTCTGGAGTTTCAACAGCTTTAGTAGGTTGGTAGTTTGACGTGGGTTGATGGTTGCACGTACTCTGGTGCTTGCATGGAGCTCTGAGCGGTATTTTTTGCGATAAAACTAAAAACAATGAGTTTTTTTGGTTTTATTCGCAAAGTCAACTATTTTGGTGGGTGCACGGAGAAAGGGACATTTGGCGTTAAGTGGCGGGGATGTGATGTTTTGTCGTTTAGTTGGAGGTGGTAAGCGAGATCATATCACACTGCTTTTGGGCTTGAGCGGTTTTGGGGGGAGGCTGCCCGATGCCATTCATCGAGTGCCACGTAGAAGCAGGGTGAATAGTGAAACCACCCATATCGGGTGGGTAAAGGTCGGCCTTTGGAGGCCGCTCGATATGATCGTCGATAGTTGGATCAAAAGGGACCAGATCGTACGATGATCGGGGCAGGGATTTGATATGATGTTTAGTGGAGGGGACTGGCGGAGGTTTTAACGTGATGGGATTTAATTAATGAAGGATTATGGAGGTTTAATGACGTTGGGAGTGATTTCATTGGTGGGGATAGATTATTAATTAACCATTGATTGATTAATTAATCTCTTTTATTCGACGGTGGGTCTTGGTTATTAATTAGCTGCTGATCAACTTAATTAACCCATTAATCTTTACGTTAATAAAGTTTATGTTTCAAACTTTGGGGATGGGATATTAAGATTAAAGGGGTCTAATAAAATATATGGGAAAGGGGTATTTTTGGGATTTAATACATAAAGTTAAAGTTAATATGAAATAAAGGCGAAAAAAATGGATTTGCGCTAAGTATAATGTGTTTTGATTTATTTACTTTTCACATGGAAACATTATACTTAGGCTAAGTGCATTTTTGTGGGTTTTTCGGAAAAAGGGGTTTTACATGGGGGTGATTTGTTTTCCTTAGGTAAATGGTGTTTTAACCTTAGGAAAAAGGGGTTTTTTAGGAAAAATGAGTGAACTATGGAGGGGGTGAATGCTTGTGAGAGGAATTTTTAGTACTTAGGACCTATAAGTTATTGGGCCAGGCATCCAGTCCCTCCAGAAGTCAGAGAAATGCTCTAAGCCCATTTAACTTAAGGTTTTAGGTACTTTAAGACTTTCCTTAGAAATTAGTTAAGTAAAAAAATGTAATGAATGAGGGAGGTTAATCAATTGACTTTGTATACTTTGGTAAATGCTCAATTATCATCCATACTTTAGAAATTTGATTATCAAGGTAAATGATATGATCTTGTCTAATCAATCATCACAATTCTGCAACCATTCAACTACTTACCCATCTACTCATTCTACCATTTTTTCTACTCTTTATTAGGGTGCACTTAAGCTGACAAACCCTTATCAAACCTTTTCTTTTCTTTTTATAAAAGTAATCTATATAAGTCTATCCTTATTACATCCAAAGGCTCAGATTAAGTAGTTGAGCTCCTTTTCTTAACTCTACCTATCTACTTATCTACCAAGATTACATTGTTTGGTCAAATTTTATTTCTCTATCTATAAGCATGAAATTGAAAACATGAAATAGCCAAGTTCAAACATTTTGACTATCCATGGATTGTGGCAAAGGTAACAAGCTACACACAATCTTCTTATTCTACATCAAAGTAAATGGTAGTGGCATTTTGACTTGCACACTTTCATGGTCATTTTCTTTCTTCTTAGGTTTCATTTTTTCATATTTTTGACCTTTTTCATTCTTTTTGTCCTTTGATTTTTGTTGGGCAATTTATTGGGCTTAAATTGCTGCATTAAATTATTAACCAGGGAAACTCGTGAGCTTGTGATGATGCCAACAAAATATATGCAGGAGTAGGCAACTAACTCTATGTCTAACTAAATAATTTATGATTCAATATAATATGCAAGGGAAGAGGCTCCTAACTAAGGAGGTCATGGTTGTCCTTCCCTACAGTATCATAGAGAAATCATTGATTATTTAAAACTAGAAACTTGAAATGAAAACAAGAGAATGAACTTTAATTGTTGTTCAGATTCAAAGAGAGAGAAAGACTAACTTAGTCTCTTGATTGTCCTCTCATGTACTAATCCAAACTAAACTAAGATTCATTCATAAGCATGAGAAATGAAATGACTTGAAACATAAAAGCACAAAAGAATGAATTTCAATTACCATATAAATCAATGGAGAGAGAGCCTAACTTAGACTCTTGGTATCTCCTCATATGATACTTGAAACATGAATTTTAATTATCATGCAAATCAAATGGAGAGAGAGCCTAACTTAGACCCTTGGTTGTTCTCTCATATGCTGATAAGATTCTAATTTAAAACTCCTTCATCAATCACAAACAAATCCTCAAGCATCAAACATCTAAGCAAGTAAATGAAATAAGATCTAATATGAAATAACATGTTTCTCTCATCCTTTTAGAGTGAGATCAATTCTCTTAAGAACAAGACAAATTATTCCATATACTACATTAAGGAAACTTATATCTAAAAACTACATAATGGAAATAAAACTACATAACGGAAATATATGCAAAATGAAGCTTTATTCTATTCAATCATAAGTTGGATACAATGCTCTAAGAGTCCTCCCCTTGGAATGGAGGAGGTACTCCTATTTATACAATGAGATGAGATAACAAACTCATAATGATGATCCACTAATCTCTCTTTAGTTCCATACATTTCTCAACCATCTAGACACATAACCCTATCCTCCATGATTTCCTCCATGAGGTCCATGATCTTCTCCATGATCTTTTCCATGAGGCTTATCTTATCAAATTCGAATTTGATCATTCAAGGCCACATAAAGATGCCCTGGAAGCTTCCTTTGTACCTACACATGTCAACAAACTCATTCTAATTGTTAGGTATAAGTATAAGCATATTATTTTCTAAAGTTTAGCCATAAATTCACTTAAAAATGTTAAGAATTAATAAACTTTGGAAAAGAATTGTTAGAACCCAATAATGAGGTAAATGTAATGATATGGAGGTGGAATGGAGGTGACATGAAGGTAAAATGTGAAAATATTGGTGAATAATGGAGTGAAAATAGGGACTATTTTGAGGCCCAACAATTTTTCTTTTAGGACATACCCTCTTTACATTTTATTTTTTATTTTTTATTTTTTGAATATGGAAAACATTTGCAGAAAGCAAAGGTATGTACATATTACAAATTTGACTTTAGCCATTCAAAAATTGTGAATCCTATTGGTATAGGAACATAACAGTGGCTCCACTTGGGGATGGCATTTCCTTGTGAAATTTCAAGAACTAGTTGATCAATGGCCTTTTGAATTACTGTGTTTTTACTCTACAACTTTTTCCCTTTTACTTTGCTGCTTTATTGATATTTATGACAGTGAAACTTTTGAATCTTACGACCTTCTCTTCAGGCTTCAAATCCAAAATTACCATCCACTCAACACTAAACTTTGTCAAAAATAAAATATCTACAAGTTATTAGTGAAATAAGTGACCGGGATCTATATAGTGCTTAAGCATTCAACCATTAATTGGTCCTGCTTCTACTTCTGCACCATCCAACCCTTTGAGGAAATAAGAATTATTACCTCTAAAAGCATAAATCATGTAAGGGCCTTTCCATAGGAAGTCAAACTTCCCATTTTTACCTTTTTCTTCCCTTCTTGAGTCCCATTTCAAAACATTAACTCCTAGATAGAAATCTTTTGCCTTCGTCCTTTTGTCAAAAGCTTTCTTGATTCTCTCCTACACAACTTGGGATCTAATATACACTTCTTCCCTGGTTTGTTGCAAGTGAATTGTCTCGTTGATCCTCCTTTGAATATCATTTGGCTCAACTTGTTCTTCTTGGAGCAATTTCATCACTGGTGTTCCCAAGGAAGATGGGAAAACAACCCCCATTCCATAGACTAGCTGATAAGGACTGGTTCCAATGGATTTCTTTATGGTCAACCTATCTGCCCACAATGTATTTACTAGCTTCTTGTTCCAGGTTTTCTTGTTGTCTTCCAACAATTTTTTGATGATATTCACTAAAATTTTGTTGGAAGACTCTGCTAGTCCATTTCCTTGGTGATAGTAGGCTATGGAGTGACCCAGGGTTATGTGATATTTGTTGCAGAAATCAATCATCCTTTTTTTATTTAAAAGCTGTTGCGTTGTCTGTGATGATTTTGGTTGGACAGCCGAATCTGGAAAGAATGTTGGCCTCAAGGAAACCTATTATGAGTATCATTAGCTTTTCTTAAGGGTATGGCTTCTATCCACTTTGTAAAATAATCTGTGGTAGTCAAGATCCACCTATGTTGGACAGAGGAAGGGGGATGAATTTCACCAATGAAGTTAAGACCCCGCTATTGAAATGGTGTTTCAGCGGATATAGGTTTCAAAGGTAATGGTAGCAGTTTTCTTTTTCCTTCAAAAATCTAACATTTGTGGCATGAGGTTACAGATTTCTTTACATCAGAAAACAAAGTGGGCTAGTAAAAACCTGCTCTTAAGATCTTATCAGCTATTGTCTTCCAGTAAAGATGTCCCCCACAGTCACTTGCATGAAACTCCTGTAATATTGTTAGATTCTTCCTTTAACAAACAATTAAGAAGGATGCCTTCTTGATTTTTCCAAAATAAAGCATTGTCAATTATGAAAAACTTCAAAGGTTTCATTTTTAAGAACCTACTTTTAGTTCTGGATAACTCTGGAGGAACTTGAAGATTTTGTAGAACGTATATAATGTCAGCATACCATGGTGAATCTGTAAAGGCCTAGCTGATCTGTGGAGTCACCATCTCCTCTTCGTTATCCAATTTTGCAATGAAATTTATGTCTAGGGCCTGACAGTTTGATTCAGCCATGAGCTTGGCTAAACCTTGGCCTTTGATCAATTTTGTAGGTTTAATTTCTAAGTCATATTCTAATATGGTAGCTATCCACTTCCCTCTCTTTCCATCTGGTCCATCCTGTGTTAGGATGTCTTTGACTACAACATTGGGAACATAAGCTACTATATGAGAATACAAGATATAAACTCTGAAATCTTTAATAGCTTTGACTAGAGAAAAAGCTTGCTTTTCCATTATATTATACTTTAAAGGTGTATCTCTTAGGCCTTTACTAAAGAAGCCTATTCGTTGTTCAAAACCCTAATCATTTTTCTATAGTAGGACTGCAGCAATTGTATGTTCTCAGGCAAAAGAAAAAATTATGAAATCCCTATCAAACATTGGATTGATGAGAACTGGTGTTTTTGTTAAGGCTCACTTTATATCTTCAAAAGACCTTTTAGGATATATAGTCCATTTAATAGTCGAATCTTTCTTTAACATGTTGTTCAATAATATAATTAGTTCAGCTAAGTTAGAGATAAATCTTCTCAAAAAGTTTATTTTACCTAAAAATGCTTGTAGTTCTTTGATGTTCCTAGGATGTGGTATCTGCAAAATGGCTTCAATTCTTGTTGGGTCGATCCGGATACCATCTTTGGAGATTATGTGGCCTAGTAATTTTCCCTCTTCCAAC
Source organism: Pinus tabuliformis (assembly GCA_031772625.1). Lineage (NCBI taxonomy): Eukaryota > Viridiplantae > Streptophyta > Pinopsida > Pinales > Pinaceae > Pinus > Pinus tabuliformis. The sequence goes on along the minus strand of CM062807.1, from coordinate 289,995,271 downwards.
CCAAATAAATATTTTTTAGGATTCAATGAAATTCCATACTTCCTACACTTGGTGAAGACCTGCCTAAGATGATCCAGGTGTTGCTGATCTGATTTAGAGAATATTGTGATATCATCTAGGTATATTACCAGGAAGTCATGGATTTCTTTAGCAAAGGCTATGTCCATTTCTCTTTGAAAAGTGGCCCCTGCGTTTTTTAACCCAAAAAGCATTTTCACATACATGAAGGTGCCCCATGGAGTGGTGAATGTAGTTTTTGCCTGATCATCTGGGTGGACTAGGATCTGGTTATAACCAGAAAACCCATCTAGCTGAGAGATTCTGGTTGAACCTAGTACCCTCTACAATATGTGATCCATTTTAGGAAGAGGGTAGTTATCCTTAAGTGAAACTTTATTTAAATTCCTAAGGTCAACACACAGACTAATTTTGCCAATTTTCTTTCTTGTAGGTACCAAATTAGAGACCCAATCTGAGAATCTAATTGGTGCAATAATCTTAGCTTCATACATTCTTTTGATCTCTTTTTCGATAGAAGGCAATAGAATGGGGTTAATCCTTCTAAGCTTTTACCTAAAAGGCTTCTGGTTTTATTTTAAGGGAATGGTGTGTTGTATTATGCTGGTATCATAGGACTTAAGGTCCTCATAATTCCAGGAAAAAACGTCCTGGAATTCCTTTAGCAGTTCTATGTATTTCACTTTTGCATTGGGAAGTAAAGACTTTGAAAGTTTTATCATTTTGGGATCTTTTTCAGAGCCTATGTTACATTCCTTAATGTCTGATTTTAAAGGTTCCATTTTTGGCTTTTTAGGGACATCGTTTGTATCAAATAAGTCCTCCAAAGGAGTTAATCCTTTAGGAAAAAATTATCTTTAATATTGATGACTTTAGATTATTCATTGATTGCTTCATCAATTTCCATTTGTTTTAGATTTCGAATATCTGATTTTGTAAACTTTGTGGGATGGAAATTATCTATCTTTTGATCTTCTACTTTGTTAATTTCTACTTTATCAGTTTAATCAAATTCTAATGTTATGTTTGTGTCTATGTTTCTATTTACAAATTCATCATCTAAAGTTAGAAAATTTTTAATTTGTTATCATTATCGAACACTTTCCAGTTCTTTAAGTTGTCAGGAATAGCAGGTCTATGCCTAACCTCAGTAGTGTACTGATGGTTCGTCTGAAATGGCAACTTGCAAGTACTATCAAACATCACTAAACTATGAGCTTGCATATTGTGTTTTCTTGGAATAACAGCAAGCTTGGTTTCTAGAAAAGTATTTAGTATTTCTACAACTGTTCCTCTATAAAATCCTAACCTAGGATCCCTAGTCATATAAACAGTGTTAATTTGTTTTATTACCAACTCAGAATCTCCCATAATAGAGACTCTTATGGCTCCTAACCTTTTGACCAATTTCAGACCTAACATAAGTGCTTCATATTCGGCCATGTTGTTTGTACATTTAAAGTTCAATCTGTAGGCATGACCCTCTGAATGATCATTTTCTAAGTTGTAAATCCATACTCCTGCTCCTACACCTAGTTTGTTTACTAACCCATCGAATTCAAGATGCCATAGAATTTCATGTTCATAATTCTTACTGTCTGGGGGAATAAAATATTCTTTGACTAAAGTATCTAGGTCATCTTTATTATCTGAAATCTCATGAATTTGGACACTTTGATTTTCTTTTGTTACTGTAATTTCTTTTGGTTATACCATGATGCTGTCTGAAGTATTTTCTTGGTTACATTCAGCATTGTAAAGAATAAAAGAATCAATATCAGAATGCATTGAATATATAGGAAGTTTTGAGGCCTCTCCTCGGTACTCACTACATACTTCATCAGAGTCTCTCTATACAGTTTTTTAGGATGTCCAAAGACTGATATGATAGCATACGACATGTCAAGTTGCAGAGATCCCTCGAGTTTGGCACCCCAAGATCTAGACAACAACATACCATACTTAGGTGGTATATCATCAACAACTATGTCCATAAGAATGGTCTTAGCAGGGTACTGCAATAGGGAAACACAGGTATTTTATAAGTCCTAGGCACTTAACTTGGCTTGAATCAAATGAAAACAGGTCTTTGTAGGGTCTAGTGATATCCAAGTTTATCTTCTCCATAACGGATTTTGGCATAAGATTGTGCGAAGCCCCAGAGTCTAGCATGGAATTATGGAAGATTTTATCGTGGATGTTAAGGCTAATGTAGAAGGGTGGTATCCCTCCATACACTGGTTTTCCATTAACATCAGGACGGAAAATTAGCTCAGGTTGATCATCAAATAGGTTAACGGGGTCTTCATTTTCAACGAAGTTTAAAGATTTTCTTATTTGAGATTTGTAAGTTTCATGTTTGACCAGTTCTGTTAAAGGAACTGAGATCTTAAGTTTGGCCACCTCTACTCCCAAATTGAAAGATAGAAGGGATTTATCTGTTTGAACATTTGAAATATTAGCAATAGGGTTCGGAGTAGTTTGTTCTTCTTTTTCAGTGTTTGGAGTCTTTTTAATTGGATTTTCTAATATAATTTCTGGAGATTGTTCCACTGTTTCCTTGAGGGGAACTGAAGTGGAAGGTTGCTCATTAGAAGGTTGGTCATTAGTTACATCTTCAATGGTGGGATTGGGAGGGTTCTGATTTAATATAGAAAGGGTTTGTAGAGTTTTTGTAACTGGAGGATTCTGATAATTTGCATCTTTCGCTTTCTTAGGCTGATTAGGCACTGCTTTCTTGTTTTGGTCTGGAACATCAATTCTCTTTCTTCTCCACAAATTGTATTGTTTATGCACTTCGAAGATAGCAGAGTCATACCCTTGCTTGCAATCAAAAGATTCTCTAGTTTGGGTCTGTAGCTGTTGAAGCATGTATAATTCTTGATCATCCTGAGTCAGAAAGACAGTTTCCTCGTCATCTAACCCCATTAAGTTAATCTGAGTGTCTACCTCTAGGTCTTCTTGATGGGAAGTTTCAACATAATTCTCTTGGAAAGGAGGTCTAATGTTCTGATCAGACCCACTTTTACCAGTGTTTTGGTTCTGGTTCTTCCTAAAATTTGGATTCCTCACTGGAGGTGCCTATTGGCTATCCCAATGAGGTTTCCTTTCAATGACTTCTATCCTATCCATCAATCTTTCCATTCCTTTAGCTAAAGCATCCATTTTTTGATCAAAGGGTGAAGTTTCATCTTTCAAGGGTGTTCTTCTTTCGTTTCTAACCCTAGCTCTTTTGGATAGCAAATTAGCTTCTACACTAACTACAACACTTTGCATATCTTCTAGTGTAGGGGGATTCCTTTCTCTAAGTTGAAAAGCCATATCTATGTCAAATCCGTCTGGAAACTTAATTAGGGCTAAGCCAGGTGGAGGCCTAAGGTCAAGTGGTATTGCGTTATATACATTGTTAAACCTAGTGCAATAGTCTTGAACGGTTTCGTTTGGTCCCCTCTTGAGGTTTTCATATTCAGAAAGAATTTGAAGAGGGTTATTTTTCTTCTCCCACCTATGTAAAATTGTTGGTAGAAAACTTCTAAACTATCTATACTATTAGGAGGCAGATATCTAAACCATGTTCTCACTTCTCCAGCTAGAGTTTGGGCAAAAATTCTCATTTGGACATCTCCTATGTCAATTTCATGCAGTTCAAAATAATTTGTCATTTTCTTTGTGTGCTGTTGTGGTGTGTAAGATCTAGTGCCATCAAATAAGACAATTTTACTCTGATAATCTACTGGTAGGCCACCTTGACGAGTAGGCATCATAAGAAGGGCATATCTGAGTGCCATAGCTCTAAGTTGGACGGGATTGAGAATAGGAGTTGGGGTAACAGGGGGATTTGGAGTAACAGGGGTAATGGGTATTTGAAGGGTAGTGATAGGTTGATGGGGAAGTGAAGGTATGAATGGAGACAAGGAATGAACTTTAGAAGTGTGGGGAAAGGATGGTGAGCTAAAAGAAGCTGAAGTTGTTTCAGAAAGTTCAGGTATTCTATCAGTAGTAAGGGATGACTGAGGGTACTTCAGAAGGTATTAATCAATTGACAAGTTTTCCCTTTGGACTTCAAGTTCTGCTGTAAATTCTGGATCTAGCACTGTGTCCTCAAGTTCACTCTCAGACTTGGTTGTAAATAAGGAATGGTCAAAATACTTGTCAAAAGGGAGGTCTTCTATGAATAACCACTCACTAGGGCAGGAATTGGATCTAAATAAAAGTCTTAGGCTTACTAAACTTTCTTGCCTTCTGAGTATTCTCAGAATAAGGTTGGGATTGTCAAATACAGGGGAAGGATTTGGATCAGGGTTGGCCCTAGTATAGTGAGTTCTCCCTGAAGCCAGATTTCGAGCTTTTTCTAATTATTTTTCTTTTTTATGAATTTTTGAAATAACTTCTAATAAACCCTTTAAGAGGCTTAAAAATAAAAATTTGAATTTCTCAAAGGTTTATTAAGACTGGGGGTTTGAGTTCCCCAGTATGGTCACCACTATGTTATCACTTAGAATTCTTCCCTAGAAGTTGTAAAAGGAAGGAATAATCCAAGGTAACCACAAACCAATCTTTTAGACTCAGGTTCTAGCCAACCTAAGTCTAGAGAGGGCTCTCTCTTTATAATTTAACTTTGTTTTGAGTAGGATTTTAGACTAGTTCTTAATGCTTATGATGTTTTGGTTTTGATTGGGTGGTGGACTTAAGAAAACAAATGGGCAGAACAAGTATTCAGGCCAATGGGCTATGGAGTCAATCAAGGAGTGGCTTAACTAGATCAGATCAATCACTAAAGTAAGAGTTCATAGGGTAGGCTAGCACAACAAAAAGAAAATCTGCAAGTTCAAATGGATGAGGTAGTCCTCACCAAGGCAAAGGGAAATGAAGAATCCTTAACCGGGATTAAGATGAAGAAAATAAGGATGATCAGTAGCAAAGGGCAACTAAAAATCATTTAATATGGACCAAATGGGGGGAAAACTATAGAAGTAAGGGAACAATTAAGAATTCCCAGACCAAGATAGTTTAGTAGAAAACATATAGAAAGTAAACAATTAAAACAAAGAGCATTTAAGCTAATTCTGAGATATCATTCCTTGTTTACTTTTTAGATTTCATAAGAGACACATGTGAATATTTATAACATGACAAGAAAACAATATTTAAACATGAAGAGTTAATACTTATTTGGTTCCAATTGTGCATAAGAATCTAGTGAAATGTCCTTAGCTTTATTTCATGACCCAGCAAAACCAGTCTAGTCTTGAATACAGTAGCTCCTTAGCTAAATGTAAAATGTCTACATAAATGTCTTTTAATCCACCCTAATTACTTCAATTTGTAAAGTATTTATACAAAAAATGTTACAAAATATCTTATAACAATACAAGAATTATTCTAGGAAACCAAAAATATCTTTAAGCATGAAGATAGAGACAGATGGAGAACTGTCTTCTTGCTATCCCTTTTATTATGACTATGCTGGCTATTGTAATTCGGATTTGGCTCTTTCAGTTGCTTGATACTTATAAGCTGGAATTACTTTATGTCTTCTACCTACTGATACTCTTTACTTGCTACACTTTGACTATGTTTTACTTGTTTTACCTGGCATATAGATTTGTTGGCATTATGACACAGGCTTGGCACTATGGCACAAGTATTGTCATTGATGGCAACTCACTCGGCAAATCACTCAGATGACATTTTAGGTTCACAGGCTCTCAGAATAAAGGAAAAGGAGGTATACGCAGGTTCCCATTGACTAAGCCACGTATACACGCGGATTCACAGACCAAAAGGCGTGTATGCGTATACACGCACTTTCATGTACAGAAAACAATTTGGAAAACTTGGGTTTTGGTCCTTGGTATTTGGACTTATGGTTTTAGACCATGGTATCTCGTTCGAAGTGTTGAACCCAGGTATTTGGACCCAGGTATTAGTTCTAAGTGGATTTGCACCATGGTATTGAGTAAGGCCTAAGACTATAAAAGGGGAAGGAGATCATTAGGCAAAGGCACTCAAGGATTGAATATCTGATGAAGAAGCAAGATCTAGAATACTGGTCATTGGGTTATGGTGCATAGCTAGATCTGAATCAAGGAGGAACCTGAGCGCTAGAAGAAGGATAAGATCTATTGATGGGTCAAGATCTTAAGGCTTGAAGAGAAGTATCTTTGTGTGATTTTGATCTGTTATATTTGGCGCATGACTTGACCTATAAAATTGATGATCTGGGTATAACTGAGGTTTGAATAGTTGAAAAGGGTAAATTATCTTTTATAGATATGTACGCAGGTTCATCATAGAAAAGGCACATATACACGCTGGATCGGTAATTCAAAATGGCGTATACGTAGGTTTTCCTTAATATAACAGCGTATGCACGCAAGTTCTACATATTGAAGTAGCGTACATCTCATAAAATATGTTTTAGCTACTTTTATTTACTGTTGCAGTGTTCTGGGTTCTGATTAGGTTCTGGTCCTGTTATTATATTCCAGCTACAACATTTAGAGAAGTGATTGTTTGATTCAGTTTTTGGTTGGTGCAAAGGAGATTGGTTATTGTAGATATATTTGATGTTTGATTGATGTTATTGATGGATCCAGTCTAAAAATTTATGAAACGTGGTCCCTAGAAGAAAAGAGAAGGTTGTAGCCTTCTGTAGGTCAGCACCTACGTACTAGTACATCAGCTAGTACAAGAGCTGAGGGGATTGTAGCTCCCTTCGAGGAGAAGCTGGAGAACGAGAGAAGGTTGTAGCCTTCTGCAGGTAGAAGCCTACATACTGGTATAAGACTGCACCAATATAGAAATATTGTAAAAATAAGTTTCTTATTAAAAGAAGATAGAGACGAATTGCAGCAGGTGGTTTTCACCCACATTGGGTTTCCACCTTATATCTTATGTTCATGTGTGTGATTGCATGTACTGTTTATTACACTTGATCATTGTTTTATGGTTCTGATACACAGATTAAGATCAACTAATTAAATTAGAAGTTTGCAAGATATACGTGGTTTTCTCTAAACACAACTACATATATACGCAAGTTTAATCAACAGAAGTAGTGTATATCAATTTGTTTATGGAAATGAAAAATTGTTAAATTGCTAATACTGATTCACCCCCCCTCTTAGTATTATTTCCAACAATTGGTATCAGAGCAGGTCCTTTAGAAGAAGCTAGATCGCTTGAAGGAAGATATATCATCATGAGCAACTACAAAAAAGAGGCATCCATCAGGCCACCAATCTTTGATGGGAGCAACTTTGTCTATTGGAAGGTAAGAACCACAACCTATCTTCAATCTCTTGGTACAAAAGTTTGGGATATCATGGAAGGAGAATACACATTTCCATCAACAACTCCTACAAATACGGCTGGTAAAAAGCAGTATGAAAGAAATGCAAGGTGGTCAATACTTTGTTGGGGAGTCTATCTAAATCAGAATTCGTCATTGTTATGCAGCTCAAAACCACCAAAGAAATATGGGACAAGATCATTCTAAGCTATGAAGGAGACGATCAGGTAAAACGTGCAAAACTACAATCTCTCAGAATTCAATATGAAACTCTCATAATGCACAATGATGAAAGTGTGGCTAATTATTTCTTACGTATAGATGAGATTGTTAATTGCATGAAAAACTTGGGTAAAGAGATAAAAGAGGTTACTTCAGTTGAAAAGGTTTTAAGATCTTTGTCTTCTAAGTTTGAATCAAAAGTTTCTGCAATAGAAGAAAATTAGAATCTTCAGAGTATCACCATGTCACAGCTGTATGGAATCCTAATTGCTTTCGAATTGAGAAAAGGGCATCCATCGGACATAAGAGAAGCTGCATTCAAAACTTTTGGAAAAGGAGAATACAATGAGACAGGACATATATCAGAAGGAGAGGAAGAATCAAACTTTGTCAAGAACCTTCAATGGGGTTCTGGAAGATTCAGAGGTAAGCTACCTTTCAAATGCTTTGCTTGTGGAAGAGTCGGTCACTATGCAGCCAAATGTCCTCATAAATATAAGCTTGATAAAGGTAAGGAACTAGTTAAATGAAACAGAAAACAGAACGTAAGTAAGAAGAGCTATTATACACATGAAGACAGCGATGGATTTTGATATAGTGATGAAGATGAACATGGTAATGATTATGGACTTTTGATGGCTTTTGAAGATGATGATTTCTTGGATGCTATAGATGAAGATGGTCTCTATGAAGAAATTTCTAAACTTAAAATTTGTTTAGAAGAAAAGAGTATGATTATAGATACTCTAACATTCCAACTTGCTGAAAGGGAAAAACACAATGAAAAGTTAGAATGTGAAATTGTGGGACTTAGAAAAGATATTGAGAAAACAAAAGCTCTTAATCTTAGATTTGATAAAGGATCTGAAACTTTAGATGAGATTATCAAAGTACAACGTTCTCCTCTAATCAAGACAAGTCTTGGATATACTGAAGAAGCATCTCAAGCACAAAAGCCATCCACCTCTAAAAGTTATCTTGATGCAGCAAGGAGAAGTGAACAGGTTGACAAACATCAACAAAGGCATAAAGCAGATCACCAAGTAAATCAAGGTCAAGCTACTTCAAGGATGAACAGAGGCTACAACCAACCACAGGTAAATAATTCTCAATTTGCCTCAAGAATGAATGTCAATAGAAACTACAATCACTTGGTCGGTAGATTTGATAGTTGTAGGAACTTCTTTAATGGCCAATGTTTCTCATGTCATAACTTTGGACACAAAGCTACTCAATGTGTTGCCTACAAGACCATCATGACTAGAGAAGCATGAAATCAAAGGAGTGTGACTGGGATCATGAAGAGGACCTACAATAACTTTTCTACTCTTGAAAATGAAATAGAATTTTCTATTTGTAACAACTTCGGTCATGAAGATTCTGAATGCAGGAGTAAGTTTTGGAAAACATCTCAGAAGGAAAAAGCTTCATTGGGTCCCAAAACATGGAGAAAGAAAGAACCACAACTAGAGAGATGTGGTATAACATTATATGCGGAAGGACAGGAAAATTAGTGGTACATCGACAGTGGATGCTCGAAACATATGATAGGTGATAAAGAAAAACTTCAGCCATATAGTGCCTTAGAAAAGTAAAGGAAGGTCTCATTTGGAAATGACACCCCTGCACTCATAAAAGGTAAAGGCTCTTCTCTTTTGAAATAAAAGGTCAAAGCTGGAAATGTTATGTAAGTTGATCGCTTAAAGCATAATCTATTGAGTGTTAGTGAAATGTGTGATCAAGGAAATGAGGTATTATTTCGATCAAATGGATGTATTCTTCATGAGCTTGATACAGGAGAAACAGTGATCAAAGGCATAAGAACTCCAAATAATTTATACATACTCAAGGGAGGACAACAACAATGCTATCTAACCAAAAATGATGAACATTGGCTATGGCACAGAAGATTGGGGCATCTAAGCTTCTCTCAGATAAGGAAAGCATGCAAATATTAGGTTGTTCGCGATCTTCCTAACATTAGAATTCCAGACAATACAATATGCAAATCATGTCAGTTTGGTAAGCAAACCAGAACAAATTTCCCTGAGAAGGAAGGATCAGCTAGTAAGCCACTTGAACTTGTCCATACTGATTTATGTGGTCCATCAAGGAAAAAGTCACCTTGTGGAGAAGAATACTTTATATTGTTCATTGACGACTTTTCCAGGATGTGTTGGATAGGACTTCTGAAGCATAAAGACGAAGCTTTCGAAAAGTTCAAAGCTTTCAAAGCCTTGGTTGAAAATGAATCATACCACAAAATCAAATGCCTCAGGTCTGATCGAGGAGGGGAATTTACCTCGGATGAATTTTTTGACTTTTGTGAAGAACATGGAATAAGAAGGGAATTCTCTAATGCAAGGACTCCTCAGCAGAATGGAGTGGTGGAAAGGATGAAAAAAATAGTTCAACAAATGGCTCATGCTATGCTTGATGAGTTTGGAACTCCTGAAACCTTCTGGGGTGAAGCTGCATTTGCTGCCGTCACTATTCTCAACAAACAAATGTTCAGGTAAACAACACTCAAACTCCACATGAACTTTGGTATGGTAAGACTCCTACTATAAAATACTTCAAAGTCTTTGGAAGTAAATGTTACATCAAAATGATTGATGAAAAAATTGGCAAGTTTGAACCTAGAGCATATGAAGGCATTCTCCTTGGTTACTCTTCCTGAAGTAAAGGATACAAGTGTTATAATAAAAGACTAGGGAAAATTGTTGAAAGTATTGATGTTGTGGCTGATGAAGCAGGCAAAAATTCAAAGCAGGTAAAAATTGAAGATTGGGAAGAAGATGAGGATTATCCTTCCACGTCAAATTAGACTAATGCTAAAGAAGAAGAAACCAATGAAGCACCAGAAGATCAGATAACGGTAGAAGAAAAGACTCCATCCAGACATGTTCAGAAAAATCATCCAGAGACTCAAATTTTGGGACAGAAACAAGTAGGTGTACAGACAAGAAGAACTATTACAGAAGCTTCAAGCTATCTAGCATTGCTTTCCTCCATCGAACCGCAAAATGTTCATGAAGCATGCAAAGATGAATGCTGGGTCAAGGCCATGAATGAAGAACTTGAGCAGATTGAAAAGAATAACACTTGGGAATTGGTTCCTAGACCTAATGATAAGAATGTCATAGGAACCAAATGGATATTCAAAAACAAGCTGAATGAAAATGGAGATGTTATTAGAAACAAGGCCAGACTTGTTTGTAAAGGGTATGCTCAACAAGAAGGTATAGACTTTGAAGAAACTTTTGCACCGGTTGCTAGACTTGAAGCCATAAGAATGTTCCTTGCTCTTTCTAGCTTTCAGAAGTTCAAAGTATATCAAATGGATGTGAAATCTGCCTTTCTAAATGGAGACTTAGAAGAAGTGTATATTGAGCAACCAGATGGATTCATCCTTGGAAATGATCCAAAACTTGTATGCAGACTCAGAAAGGCTCTCTATGGTCTTAAACGGGCTCCAAGGGCTTGGTATTATCGTCTGGACAAATACCTCCATCAACTAGGTTTTTCAAAAGGATCAGCAGATAGCAATCTATATATAAAAATTGACAATGATAAATTGCTAATACTTGTTTTGTATGTTGATGATATCATCATTGGTAGCAATGAAGAACCCATGAGTCAAAACTTTGCTTTGGTGATGCAGAAAGAATTTGAAATGTTCCTGCTTGGTGAGCTCACTTATTTTCTTGGTTTACAAGTCCAACAATACAAAGACGGTATCTTTCTATCACAAACCAAGTACCTCAAGAAGATCTTAAAGAAATATAGCATGGAAGATTCAAAACTAGTATGTACCCCTATGGTAACAGGATGTAGCCTCAGCGCAAATGATGAATCAGCAACAATACATCAACCAATCTATAGATCCATGATTGGTAGTTTGCTCTATCTTACAAGTACCCAACCAGACATCATGCATGTAGTGGGAATAGTTGGAAGATTCCAAGCAAATCCAAAGGAAGCACACCTTCATGCAGTTAAAAGGATTTTCAAATATCTTCAAGGAACACAAAACTATGGTTTATGGTATCCTAGAGACACAGATCTCACACTTCATGCATATACAGATGCAGATTGGGTAGGAAGCATGGATGACAGAAAAAACACTAGTGGTGGTGCATTCTTTATGGGTTCTAGATTAGTGTCTTGGTTTAGCAAGAAACAAAGTTCAATTGCATTATCTACAACTGAAGCAGAATATGTGGCTGCTGCATCTTGCTGCACACAACTCCTTTGGATGATGCAAACATTGCAAGACATTCAAATCACTTGTACTCCACCCATCTCCATTCTATGTGATAATACAAGTGCAATCAGCATTTCAAAGAATCCTATCATGCATTCCAAGACCAAGCACATACCTATCAAATATCATTTTCTCCGGGAACAAGTTCTTGAACAAAAAGTCAAATTGGAGTATGTTCCCTCCAAGGAACAGGTTGCTGATATATTCACCAAACCACTACCCAGAGAGACATTTGAATACCTCAGACAGAAGCTGGGGGTAGTTGATGCATCATCTTGTAGTTGACACTTATCTATTTCAGAGAACAGTGGTTGTATGCGAGTTTCATGAAGCGTATCCGCGTACATACGCTAGTTTCTGTGGATAAAATCACGTATAAGTTGGTTTGAAGAATATCAGTAGGCCAAAATCAGGATGAAAAAAGTCTGATATGGAGCTGACAATGATCATCTGGCACAAGGGGAGCATATACTTCTAATAATGCATTGTTGGCATTATCTTAAAATATCTTAGTACAATTTCACAACTGTTTTTGATTCAGGTGGAACAGGTGCAGAGGGAGATCATGGTTGCTGGTCTGGATGGTGATTGATAGATGTTGTTTATGACTATCATAGTCTTGTCTTAGGTATTTGGTCTCTATGTCATGTATTTCTTTTATTATCAAGTTCATGTAATGACCTATCTTGTTTCCCCACTATACCTGGGATGGATGATGTAATGTTCTTGTCTTATCATGTATAAACTTTTGGTGTATCCCCACTTGGTTGGGTGGATGAGTCAATCTTGGTATATGCCCACTTAGTTGGGAGATGGATGTATGTATGCGTCTTTGGTGATAGGAAGGTCATTTATGATGTATAGATTCATGTTCTTCTTGTAGAACATTTTTTTACAGACACTGCCTACAGTCAGGGGGAGCATGAACAACACAACAGAGCAAATATTTCAGCATGTACTCAGGGGGAGCATCACCCTTTACCCTTGATGACAAAGGGGGAGAGTGATTTGGGGTTGCCATCAAGTCTAATGGGGGAGATTTTTGGCATTATGACATAGGCTTGGCACTATGGAACAGGTATTGTCCTTGATCACAACTCACTCAACAAATCACTCAGATGACAGTTCAGGCTCACAGGCTCTCAGAATAAAGGAAAAGAGGTATACGCAAGTTCCCGTTGACCAAGCCGTGTATACACGCGGATTCACAAACCAAAAGGCACGTATGCGTATACATGCACTTTCATGCACAGAAAAGTGTGTACAGTTTGGAAAACTTGGTTTTTGGTCCCTAGTATTTGGACCTATGGTTTTAGACCATGGTATCTCGTCCGAAGTGTTGAACCCAGGTATTTGGACCCGAGTACTGGTTTTAAGTGGTTTTGGACCATGGTATTGAGTAAGGCCTAAGACTATAAAAGGGGAAGGAGATCATTAGGCAAAGACACTCAAGGATTGAATATCTGATGAAGAAGCAAGATCTAGAATACTGGTCATTGAGTTATGGTGCATAGCTGGATCTGAATCAAGGAGGAACCTGAGTGCTAGAAGAAGGATAAGTTATATTGATGGGTCAAGATCTTAAGGCTTGAAGAGAAGTATCTTTGTGTGATTTTGATCTGTTATATTTAGCGCATGACTTGATCTATAAAATCGATGATCTGGGTATAACTCATGTCTAAATAGTTGAAAAGGGTAAATTATCTTGTATAGATCTGTACGCAGGTTCAGCATAGAAAAGGCGCATATACACGCTAGATCGGTAATTCAAAATGGCATATACGCAAGTTTCCTTAATATAACAGCCTATGCACACAGGTTCTACATATTGAAGTAGCGTACACCTCATAAAATATGTTTTAGCTACTTCTGTTTACTGTTGCAGTGTTTTGGGTTCTGGTTGGGTTCTGGTACTGTTACTATATTCTGGTTACAGCATTCAGAGAAGTGATTGTTTGATTCAGTTTTTGGTTGGTGCAAAGGAGAATGGTTGTTGTAGATATATTTGATGTTTGATTGATGTTATTGATTGATCTAGTCTGAAAATTTATGAATCGTGGTCCCTGGAAGAAAAGAGAAGGTTGTAGCCTTCTGTAGGTCAGCACCTACGTACTAATACATCAACTAGTACAAGAGCTAAGGGGGTTGTAGCTCCCTTCCAAGAGAAGCTAGAGAACGATTGAAGGTTGTAGCCTTCTGCAAGTAGAACCCTGCGTACTGGTATAAGACTGCACCAGTACAGAAATATTGTAAAAAGAAGTTTCTTATTAAAAGAAGATAGAGATGAATTGCAGTAGGTAGTTTTCACCCACATTGGGTTTCCACCTTGTATATTGTGTTCATGTGTGTGATTTCCTGTACTATTTACTGCACTTGATTACTGTTTTATGGTTCTAATACGCAGTTTAAGATCAGTTAACTAAATTAGAAGTCTGCAAGATATACGCAGTTTTCTCTAAACACAGCTACGTATATACGCAAGTTTAACTAATAGAAGTAGTGCATATCAATTTATTTGTGGAAATGAAAAATTGTTAAATTGCTAATACTGATTCACCACCCCCCCTCTCAGTATTATTTCCAACAAGATTTACTGTAGTAACTTTATAGTAAATCTGTCAGTTTCATCCACCATTCACTATTAGGTAATTTCATCCTTATCATCTTTCTATATATCTCATCAGCTTCTGTATACTTGGAAAAATTTGTCCTATTGACAAACAAGTGCTTGATCTCATGCTCTATAAAAAACACATTTTCCAGACTATCATATAATACTTTTCCAGTGGGCAGAGCTTTTCCCCCTAAATTACTAGCTTGGTTGCTGGCCAACTTGTTTAGTCTTTCAACATAATCATCTTGGGTCATCAGCTTGTCATGTATTACCATAGGACTGGGAAGTCCTTTTTCCCTCAAAATACCAAACTTTGTCATAAACATATCAATATCAGCTTGGATGCTTTGGCAACTTTTCTCTAGATTGAGCATTAGGTTCCTTTTGGTGAGAACCTTCTTTATTTCTATGATGGTTCCTATTCTATATTATATTTCCATTTCATCAAGCTGATACCTGTTTCTACTGTTCAGGAATGTTATCAATTGGTTGGCTTCTTCAGGCTTATCTCCCAACTCTTCCATTGTCTTGTGGATTTCTTCTGTAGCCACTTTTACTAGTTCAGTTTGTTCAAAAATTACTTGAATAGATGGCCAAACATCATTGATAGAATCAATGATGTTGGCCCAAATAATTTCCTTCATGTCTCCAAGTGGTTGTTGCAATGTCAAGTCTTTTTCAAGAACTTTTATTCTTTCTCCCATTCTTTGGTTCTTCTGAACTTCTTCTTTCTGCTGTATCTATGCAAGTTTGCAATCAGTCTCCAAACTTGACACTTTTTCTCTAAGCTTTTTAAGCTCAGTAGCTTAGATTCTCATTTCCTCCATGGCTTTTACCAATTCAGCTGTCTTTTCTGTGGATGTCCCTGTGCTTTTTGATGTACCTTTAATTGGCAGAGCTATAGCTGGTGGAACAGTGGGTGCTAATGAAGCAGCCAATGTGGAGGGTACTACTGTAGAGACTGTAGGAATTATAGTCTGAGGAGTGGTGGCCAACTCACTCTGTCTAGACTGTATCATGTTACCCAACTCTTTCTCTATTTCTTTGAGCTATTCATTCAGCTTAAGGACTAAGTCCATAAGCTCTTATTCCTTCTGAGTTTCCAATACCTCAGCTGTCTGAGGATGATGCAGAGGAGGAATTTTGAGCTGCTTTTTCAGTGAAACTATGTCATCAATTTTCTTTTTAATAAGCTTTCTTTAGCTTTCACATCCTTGGGATCATGCCCCAGTTATATGACTAAGTCCTCTAAGGAATTTATTCTGGTATCTTTGGCCTATGAAGAGACCTTCTTTAACTAGAATTGTGCTGATATGTTATTCAGCGAATTTTGGAGTTGGTGAGCTGTAATTGCCTTGATGGTCAAGGTGGAGTAGGCCATTTCCCCAGTCTGCTTGTGTAATTCTATTTGGTCAATAGGATGGATATCCTTTTCCAATACTTCAAATTCTGTTTTCAAGTAATCTACAATTGACCTGGGCTGCTGTGTAGTTGGCTTCATTAAAGTCATCTTCATTTTACCGTCTTTCACATCAAAGGCTAACATTAGCCTTGTTTGATTAGTAGGAGCCATTTTTAGGTAATGTGCATAGCTTTGGGCCTTCAATCTTTCAACACTGGCCTTTATTTCTTTGTATTTCTCTCTAATATCTTGGCTATGGCCACTTGGAGCTCTAAATGAGGATACTTCGACGCTCTGTTGTCTCTCCAGCATTTGAGCCTGTGAGGTGGAAGGTTCTTGTGTACCTCCTTAGGGAGTGGTTTGACTGCTTTCTACTCTTTCTACACCTGCAGTTCCAGTTGTATCTTCTATAAAATCTTGTTCTGAAAATGGATTCAACCTTTGCCTCTTGACATAAGTCTGGGCAACAGGTCTGCTAGAAGGAGTGGCCTACTCTCTATCTCTCTTAGGATTTCTCTCCTCATTTAGAGGAGTCTATAAAATAGGTGGATTGTTCATGATATGTTTTGGCTGAGCAAGTTCTTCTGATATCTCTAGCTATTCTGATTCCTCTAGCTGCTCTGATTCCTCCTGCTGCTCTGATGGCTCTAGCTCTTGAGGTCCTTCTTCTTTTGTTTTCCCACTGTGTCCCTGTGATTCCCTTTGAGATTGGGACTCTCCTGGCACCTGTACAAATGAATATTCATCAAGTCTTATTTCTAAATCAATCAATACATTATTGACAACAACTTCTATGCTATCTCAATCTACCAAAGTGTTTTCCACCCATTCTAGTTGATTTGCATACTGATCAATTTCAGGAATTCTATGGTGGATATAAGGAGATAATTCGTTCTTTTGTCTCCTATTGCAAATTAACTCTAAAGGGTCATAATTCCTTTCATGCTTCCCTACTGTTACATATGAAGGGGCCAAGCTGATCTTTTATCCTAAGTTGAGCTTTCTTCTTGGCCTTCACAAAATGCACCTCATCTGAATTAATCATTTCCCTGTAGTAGTGTAGAGAAAACAGTCTCATGGGGAGGTATCTGGGCAATTTCTAGGGATCTGACTCACATCCATATATTCTGATTTCAGTGTGGTTTTGGTATAAGTACCAAGCTCCCACTCTATATTGTTTGGACAAGTGTAGGAATCTCCTGATATCTGCACTAATTCTGGGGGGAGGACTTCCTAATAACATAGTTGCCACTGGGTGTACAAAGAGATCTATGAAATCAGTATAAGAATATTGAGAGTCATATGGGTGGATTAATGAAGTCCAGAAGACCACTAATCTAGGGTTGCCTCTAGTATCAAGCTTTTGGAATGTGATTGGGAATTTATCAACTTGATAATACATGAAAAGATGATATAAAACTGATGAATATTTGAACACTCTTTCATTATCCATCCTCATGAATTGATCATGGATCTTATCTGCAATGAACTTAGCATAGTCAAACATGATGGCTGGGGGCTGCCTAGGAGAGTAGATGGACATAAAGGCTATAATAATTTCATCAACAAATTCACTTGTAGTCTGGCCTAACACATTGGATATCATGTCTATGATGTCTCGGCCAAAATCAGAGAATATGGTAGATATGTATGGTGGAGGATCCTTTGGAATGTATTGCTCTTCCCTGATGAAGGTTTGGAATAACTGAGCAAGTTTGATTGAGGTGAGTGTAGGGAATTTGTTAAGCAAATCTCCAACAGAAAGAGGGGTCAGGTTTTGGCCTGGTTGTAACTGCAGCATTTCATTTATGGACTCAGCAGTGATGGTAAATAATACAGACTGGTCAAGAGTCATCACTGCTCTTTGACTAGGGCTATAGTTCATATGGCAATAGTGGATAATCTCTGGGAAGATATGAACTCTAGGGAATTGGTATTTGGGTAAACCTGACTCCCAAAGGCCTATTTTGTCTGCCTGGTTCAGGTACTAGTCTCTGTACCTGCAGTATAGTTTCAATGGGGATTCTTGAACATAGGTATCTTTAATTTGAAAATCTTTATCTGCCAGGGGGAGATGGTCTAAGTCCCTGTGGGAGTAGAAATTGGTAGGACGTTTAATGCAATGGGAGCAGCCATCCTTGGTTCTTGTGGATTCAAGGAAAGGGCGAAAGGTTTTTAGTGAAATTGGGGAAAACTGGTCTAATTCAGAGTATTTTGGAGTCACTAGGAAACTATCTTATTGAATTACTTAGTAATCTGAAGCAATTGAGTCAAGGTTCGGGAATAAAATAGGGTTTCTTAGTGAATTTGGGTAAATACTTGGTTTTGTCTTTGAACGGAGTGATGGGCAACTATGCAAGGTTTGTAGGAAGCGCACGCGACTGAAAGGTGGTCTGGAGTTTCAGTATCTTCACCAGGTTGGCAATTGGATGTGGGTTGACGGTTGCACATACTCTGGTGCTTGCATGGAGGTCTGAGCGGTCTTTTTCGTGATAAAACTGAAAGCAATGAGTTTTTTTGGTTTTATTCGCAAAGTCAACTATTTTGGTGAGTGCATGGAAAAAGGGACATTTTGTGTTAAGCGGGGGGGATGTGACGTTTTGTCATTTAGTGGGAGGCGGTAAGCGAGATCATATTGCATTGCTTTTGGGCTTCAACGGTTTTGGGCGGAGGCCGCCCGATGCCATTCATCGGGCGCCACGTAGCAGTGGGGTGAATAGTGAAACCACCCATATCGGGCAAGTAAAGGTCGGCCTTTGCAGGCCGCCCCATATGATCGTCGACCATTGGATCAAAAGGGACAAAATATACGCGATCGGGGCGGGGATTGATATGACATTTAATGGAGGGGCCCAGCGGAGGTTTTAATGTGGCGGGATTTAATTAATGAAGGATTATGGAGGTTTAATGAATTTGGGAGTGATTTCATTCACAGGGATAGATTATTAATTAACCACTGATTAATTAATTAATCTCTTTTATTCGGCGGTGGGTCTTGGTTATTAATTAGCCACTAATCAACTTAATTAACCCATTAATCTTTACGTTAATAAAGTTTATGTTTCAAACTTCGGGGATGGGATATTAATATTAAAGG
Organism: Pinus tabuliformis; assembly: GCA_031772625.1. Taxonomy (NCBI): domain Eukaryota; kingdom Viridiplantae; phylum Streptophyta; class Pinopsida; order Pinales; family Pinaceae; genus Pinus; species Pinus tabuliformis. The sequence goes on along the minus strand of CM062807.1, from coordinate 289,976,357 downwards.
GGTCTAATAAAATATATGGGAAAGGGGTATTTTTGGGATTTAATACATAAATTAAAGTTAATATGAAATAAAGGTGAAAAAAATGGATTTGCGCTAAGTACAATGTGTTTTGAAATTTATTTACTTTTCACATGGAAACATTATACTTAGGCTAAGTGCATTTTTGTGGGTTTTTCAGAAAAAAGGGGGTTTTACATGGGGGTGATTACTTTTCCTTAGGTAAATGGTGTTTTTAACCTTAGGGAAAAGGGGGTTTTAAGGAAAAACGAGTGAACTATGGAGGAGTTGAATGCTTGTGAGAGGACGTTTTAGTACTTAGGACCTATAAGTTATTGGCCGAGGGTCTGGTCCCTCCAAAAGTCAGAGAAATGCTCTAAGCCCCTTTAACTTAAGGTTTTAGGTACTTTAAGACTTTCCTTGGAAATTAGTTAAGTAAAAAATGTAATGAATGAGGGAGGTTAATCAATTGACTTTGTGTACTTTGGTAAATGCTCAATTATCATCCATACTTTAGAAATTTGATTATGAAGGTAAATGATATGATCTTGTCTAATCAATCATCACAATTCTACAACCATTCAACTATTTACCCATCTACTCATCCTACCATTTTTTCTACTCTTTATTAGGGTGCACTTAAGCTAGCAAACCTTTATCAAACCTTTTCTTTTCTTTTTACAAAAATAATCTATCTAAGTCTATCCTTATTAAATCAAAAGGCTCAAATTAAATAGTTGAGCTCCTTTTATTAACTCTACCTATCTACTTATCTACCAAGATTACATTGTTTGGTCAGATTTTATTTCTCTATCTATAAGCATGAAATAGCCAAGTTTAAACATTTTGACTATCCATGGATTGTGGTAAAGATAACAAGCTGCACACAATATTTTTATTCTACATCAAAGTAAATGGTAGTGGCATTTCGACTTGCACACTTTCATGGTCTTTTTCTTTTTTCTTAGGGTTCATTTTTTCATATTTTTGACCTTTTTCATTCTTTTTGTCCTTTGATTTTTCTTTTAACACATACCCTCTTTACATTTTTTAATTTTTTTAATTTTTATTTTTTGAATATGGAAAACATTTGCAGAAAGCAAAGATATGTACATATTATAGATTTGACCTCAGCCATTCAAAAATTATGACTCCTATTGATATAAGAACTTAACACTAGTGATACCACTTTACTTACCAAAGAGTTACTTCTTTAATCCTGCTATATATTTATAGAGAAAGATTTCTAATCATAACCTTAGGTATACTAGGTTATTTCCTTTGTATACTTTGATGACACTTATAAAGTTTCAAATACCCAAATAATTTTTACTTAATCTTTCTTTATTTTAAATACAAAACCCAAATAATTTTTACTTAACCTACCTTTATTTTAAATACAAAATATAAATAAACTGAGTATATGTATTTTCATATACCCTCAACTTGTATAAAGGTTTCGAACCTAATCCCCTAAATTCCACCATTGTATTTCATCAATGTATTTATATCTATCTTATAATAAAAATGCGTTGCATACCCTTAATTTTAAAAATGAGTTTATGCCAATAATCATATTGAGTGTTTTGCAATTGTGATTTATTATACTAGGGGTTCAACTTTATGTTTTCTTGTTACTATCCAAAGTTTTGTAACAAATTTTTACCACCAATATGTTTATATGTATCTTTCTATAGGGGTTTTATAATAAATTTTAAAGGTTCATATTATACAACCTAAATTTTAAAGGTTCATATTATATGTAATGAAGGGCTTTATATTCATCTCCACGTGGTATTATTATAGTGAAGTTCTAGATCATTCTAATGTTATGGCTCGAATCTCCATGTATATTTTCCTTTCTATGATTCTAACACACATGCTCAAACATACGCGTATTAATCCATGAGCGATCAACGGTTTGTGTTAGTTAGAGTTTTCTTCCTTTCTCAAACGGTTATTCAAACAGAGCTACAATGCTCTGTAACTACCCTACCTTAACTTCTTGTCATTTACTGTGCTGATTAATGAAGGAACCCTAACCCTGCAAAATAACTTCTATCCATTTTTGAAGTGGGGTTGTTATGCAAGCAATAACATCATTATTATGAGCTCTCCACAAAGGTAACTAATTTCTTCTTCGGTGTAGAATTTACGTTTACAATTGTATTTCTTTATAATTCTTTTGTTACTATTTTACTAGGTGTGAATTTTTTACTCTCATCGTTGTGTCTATAGATACATTGAATTTCGTTACCCTGGTTATGATGTTGTTCTTATTGTACAGACCAATGTCCATGAAATAACCTATGAGGGTTTTCTTTTTGGTGAATTCATTTGCAAGCTGCAAGATAATGTGAAATCTATTAACTCCATTCAGATAGGTAAAAGCCTTGCTATCTTTTTATAAAAATTTTCACTATAATCATTTGTACAAAATAATGTATCTAGTTTTTTAAGTCTGATGGTTTTTTATGTAGATTCTTTCAATTTCCTATAGTTTTTTCCATATTTGGCTATAAATTTTGTTCTCCATAGGGTTTTCCTTTTATAGTCTTTTTTACTCTCCTAGAAAATAATTTAGTTCGGCTAATTATTATTTTTACAAAAATTTTCTCCTTCTTTTTCTTCTTTCCTTAAGGTATTAGTGTTATTTTTTTGAATTATTAATATTAACCCTAACTATTTTCTTACTGAGCCATGTGGCATTTTGTTTATGAGGTTGATTTAGTATCTGGCTATTTACTCCCATCCTGCAATGAGTATTATTTGAAGTAAGAGCTCATCCGAACATGTACTGTTATTTTCTAATATTTATAATTTTATGTTATTTTGCCTTGAATATTGGGGACTTCCCTGTATTAGCATAGTTATTTACTTAAATTCTAGATCTCGAACAATTCCAATCTTACATAGGTTATATAAATAACCTTGTACTCCTTTGATTCTATGCGAATTCATTAAATTTTAATTAATCAAAGTTATGGATTTCATTCTTGAAACCCTAGATAGGAGTTATGGGAAAAATTGTAATGGGTCTTGTTCAAACCCTGCTTCCAAGGTAATAGAGTACTTACATAAGTTCGATCCACAGAGCTCTAAAAAACCTATTGAGTTTTATGGACTGTTTAATAGACAATTTCTATCATCTCTTTTTCTTTTATGTAATAAATAACCAAAGATTATAATTCCTGAAAATTTTCTAATATAAGCTTATTTGTTTAACAGGCTATGGTAGAGCATTTCTACATGTGAAAATCCTCCTTCGGGTATACTTTTTTTGGTATTTTAATTATTTTTCATCTCTCTTTTAAATCGTTTTCTTCTTTTTATTATATATAAAAAACTTGATGTTTTGGTGCCCATTTGTAGGTATTCACATGCAAAGGAATTTTTGAAACTTTTTCTTTAGACCAAGATTTGGGTCTTCTTACTGATCATGGAGAATCTCGCTCTTCTTTCTAGTCAAATGAACCAAAAACCCCTAGATTAATTCTTTGCATGGACATCTATTTGTGTTCGAGGGATAGATGCCAGCGTATTTTTTTCTATGCTACCATTTATTAGAGTGTTACCAAACTTCTTCCTCTATGGAACTCTAAATTTCTTTAGGCTAGTATGCCTATTGTAATATTTTTCTTTTTTAGTTAAGGGTATTTAAACCTAGAACTTATAACACATTTACTGTTAGAAGTCTTTTGACCTTTTCTAACACCTGTGTCAATTTACATGTTTCAATAAAGCAA